>JAMZAV010014157.1:0-14156 GCA_024449915.1 Sweltsa coloradensis
AAACCCTTTCTTTCCAAAATGGGGGGGGGCCCCGGGGGGGGGGGAATTTTTTTGGTTTTTTTTTTTTTTTTGGGGGCCCCTTCCCCTTTTTTTTGGCAACCTGGAAATTTAAAAAATAACACTTCAAATTCCTCATAAACCCGATTTCTTTATTTTTCAGAATAAATTATTAAATTACCCCTTCTTCGTTGGTTTTTTGTTGCGCTAGTGAATCCCCTAAACTTTTAAAACCAGAACTTCGTGTTTACTGTTCCTTTTTTGAGAGAAAAAAAAAACAGGGGGTTTGGAAAAAATATCTCACAAAGTCCCCTATAAATAACCCGCTTTTTTAAAACTTTTCCGATTTTTTTTCCCCTCCCAACCCCAAAAGGTCTGGTAGGTGGGGATTGAGTTATTCAACAAAAGACCATTTTTGCTCTTGAAAATTTTTCTTTTTACAACTATTTATTTCAAATTATATGCCTTGCGTCCCAATTAGTTTTTAAATTCAATATTTGCTGATTCAGGGGGTTTTCCCTTTAAGGACATTTGATTGGACGTTGTCTTTCAAATCTCCCCCGATGAGGCGGGGGGATGAATCCCAAATGTTTCTCAAATCTAAGTTGATAATCTTGTTTCCCTTTAACAAATTGGGTCAAGATACACCTTTTCGTAAAGGGGGATTAATTTTCCCTAAGGCTAAAACTGTATAAAAAAATAAAAATATGAATGCTTTTTTATTGATCAAAAAATTGTTATTATAGTATGGTATACTAGTATTAGATTGAAGTTGTTTGAATTGATAATTGAGTTTTGAAAAAAAAAATGAAATGAGTAATGGGGGTATGATATGATCAAACGATTTTTTTACGTGAAAATTTTACAATATAAACCCTAGCATAGGGATGATAAAAATAATAAAAAGATATTGTTTGTTTAAAAAACTTAGGGCCTATAGTACGGATCTAAAAGGGGGACATTTGAAATAGAGGACAGGTAATTTTTAAAATTTTGTAAATAAAATAACAGTCAAATGTGCGTAGTTTTATGTGAATAAGTTTTTGTATTAATTTTGGTAGCTAGTATTGAGAATTGAAGTTTTTTTTTTTGATTGTTGAATGCGTATTTGATGGAAACAAGTTATATGTTTAATTAATATAGCTGGATACTATTTGAGAATTTAAAAGTTTTTTTAAAATTATAAATTGATTTGAAAAAAAAAAAAAAGAAAAAAAAATTTGGTTGATATAATACTTTTGTTTATTTTGATAAATAATAAAAAAAAAAAAAAAAAACGCAGCATATGGGAAAAGATTGAAAAGTATTAGTATTAATTTAAAATGCTCGGGGCCTATATAAGGATCTTAAGGGACAGTTTGTAGTAAGGAAAAGGAAAATTTAAAAATTTATTAAATTAAATAATAACAATAGATACGTCGTTGATTTGAATAAATTTATTAAGCGAGCGAAGGAGTGTTCCATTGATTTCCCCGGGGAAAAAAATCACTTTTTTTTTTTTTTTTTTTTTATTCCGCCAAACGTTCAAACGGAGGCTGGGACGACTTGAAATTTTGACAATCCGCAAAGTTTTCGTTCTCGTTTAAATGCCTTATTTTGGTGTGAAACAAAAAGGCGAAAATCTAGAGGGCCCAAATCATTAAATGTCCCCCGGCACGAAATGTTAGTTTTTTTTGTCGATAAGTATGTAGAGGAAATTACTTATACAAAGTACCGTTTCCAGGAAGGAAAGTACGCAGTTTTTTTTGGCTCATGATAGGGGTTTCGAACGGAGGTTCGATCGAGTTGAATTTTGACCACCGCAACTTCATCTGGTTGAAGGGAAAATATTTTTTTGGGCCCAAAAAATTTCGAAAAGTTAAAAGTTACAGAAAGTTAACAAAATTTTTTTTTTTTTAAACAAACGGCGAAAAATTTCTGGATGGCCAAATATTTAAATGCCCCGCCCGGTCCGAATTTTTAATTTTATTTTGATCCGATAAGTAGTGTAATGGAAATTACATTATAACAAAGTAACTTTACCTGGAAAAGCAAAGTCGCCTGGGTGCACTATGCACTGCCACCTAGAAGTAATCAAAAACTATCGAGGAAGCTGTTTTATTTGTTCCAAAAAGAGTTTAAATAGTTTTGGGGGGCAAGGAAAATATGTAAGGCCTCTAGATGGCGGGGATTTTATCCCAAAGTAAAATTTCCCCAGGGTTTACCCAAATACCTTGCCAAATAAATAATATTGGAAAATCCCCCCGGGACAGCGAACGTGGGCAAATTTTAAATTTAAAAAAAATGTGCAACGTGGTCTACTAAACACTTTTCGCTTATAAACGCGCCCACTGACTTTTTCCTAGATGTATTTACTAGTATGTATGCTAGTTTTGAAAATTTGAAGATTGAAGGCTTTTTGGCAAGAGAGACCCTATAACCCCAAAAAGGATGAATGCAAAGAAAGTTTTTAGCAAGAAAACCATTTTGACAGCGTACAGTTACCCCATCCTTTTTCACCACCTCCGTACTAGCTACTCCCATTTGGACGAAAACCCGGAAAAAACTCCTACACTGTCACCTTATCAGCACGGAGTGGGTCATAGGAAAAGGGGGAATCCCCCTGGGGGGAGAAAATCACCGGGATGGTGACAAGGACCCAGACTAAATGTAAGCAAAGGGAAGCCTCGAAAACATTTTTTCAGGCGCTTGTTGGATAGCGTAATTGGAAAATTGTGATTTTCATGAAAAAAATTTTTCGATTGCGCTCAAATTGCACACGAATATTAATTCATAACATTAAGGTTCTGTGAAAAAATCTTAAAATTGAAAAAAAACATTGTGTTATATCGTATTATATCGTAAAATTGCGATTTTCATGAGAAAAAATTTTTTCGATTGCGCTAAAAAAACGTGGCAGTTCTAATTTTCAGAGATTTCAAGGGCCCCCCCAAAAATGCATCGCAAGGGGGGGAGTTTCTTTCCACCCGGGAATCGATTTTGAAACACAAAAAAATCAACAGAAAAAAAGAAAAAAATAAAAAAAAAGAAAAAAACATTCCGGATTTTATTCTCCAGTGTAGTAGAATGGAATCTTCGCTTCGCTCGCTTCGCTCATCCAAATAGCTGAGTGGTTTACAAACTAAAAACACTTGGAAAATTTTCTAACAAATTCTTTATGGTAATTTTATGTTTTATTCTGCAAATTGCTATTTTTGTTGAGTGTATTTGAAAAAGAAAATGAAAAAACATTCAAGTTAAAAAAGGAAAATGTTTATGAGAATAAAACAATGTTTAAAAATCTATTTTGGACCAATATAAAAAAAAATATTTAGTTAATCAAGCCAATTTAAGTTAACTTGTTACAACTTTCATGTTCATAGTGCATTTCATTAAAGTCTATAGTCCATATTGGCAATTTGGACATGACTGTTTTTTCTATGGAACAAATTGAAAAGCAATATTTTAACGTGGTTGGATGAGCGAAGCGAGATTTTCATTTAACTTTGTGTTTTTTTGTTTTATTTTTTCACTTCTTTTACCCCAAGAAAAATAGCTCGGTTTTTTTGTTTTTGTTAGTTTTTTTTGTCTGATTGTTTGCTCTCTCACGGGGAAATGGCATATGCGGTCTTGATGAAAATTGTAGGGGACCTTCGAAATCTCTGAACTTAGACCTGCCACGTTTTTGGGTATAATCGATCAAATATTTCTCATGATTATCGTACTTTTACAATTGTTTTCATTTTTTCATGAGATATTTTCGTGATATTTGGAAAATGGCTACTCTGATATTGATGAATCTTTATGGAAACGTTTAAATTCACTGAAATTATATATGTTGTGATTTTAGAGACATTTGAAAAAAATGTTTATTATAGAAATCGTACTAGCTTTTACGATTTTTCCCCCGGTTTTTAAAACGATATTTTTGTGATATTTGGGCCGATTCTGACCAAACGGGTGGGGCTGCAACGTTCATATTTTACTTGACATACAAATTATGGTGATGTAGTGCCTCTTGAAAGAGAAAGTTGAAAAAGTTGGTCAAAATTCATAGAAATAAAGGTTTTAATATAAGGCTTTTACAGGTGTATAATTAACAAGTAATATCAAGTAAGAATAAAAAAGTATGGGATTCCATAAAAAACGTAATCATTGACCAAAATTTTCCCAAAAAAGAAGCTCATCCATCACGCGACTGGAAAAAGCGTTCGCGAAGCGGCCTGTTATATTTAATTCCTATTTCCTGTAACATCAGAATATAATCTTTCTAAAACATTTTTTTAAAACTTTCTTTGTAAACTAACTAGGCCGCTTCGCGAACGCTTTTTTTTAGTAGCGTAGAGGATGAGCTTTTTGTAAGTTTTTAGTTTGCGTAGTACCACTTTCCTTTGCAAGTGCTTTTTGAATACGTAGGTGATTGTCGTCAAGTTTCTATTGTTACTTTTTAAATTTGTTATTTTAACCCTAAAAAAAAAACTCCTATTAAATTAACCTTTATTCTATGGAGTCTGGCAAACTTTTTCAACTTTTTCTTTCATAAAGCAATACACCCACCATTACCTAAATGTCGATGTAAAATATGAACGTTTGTAGCCCCACCCTTTTGGTCAGAATCGGCCCAAAATGTCACGAAAAAATCGCACTAAAAAACGGAAAAATCGTAAAAAATACGATATTCATGAGAAATATTTGTTCGGTTTTTACCCAAAAACGTGGCAGGTCTAAGTTCAGAGATTTCGAAGGTCCTTTCTAAATTTTTATCAAGATCGCATATGCCGTTTGGCCGGTAGAGTGCGAACAAACAGACAAAAAAAAAAAAAACAACAGTGCTATTTTTGGGGGGGTCAGTGAAATAAGTCTTCTCTTCGCTCATCCAGGTTACATTTTTTTAAAACTACCAGATGGGGATAGCAGTCAAGTCCAGGTGGCTGCATGGAAAAAATAGTCAAGTCCATGTGAAAAATATTTGGAGAGCCGTTACTCATGAAAAAAAATATTGATGGGACTAGCGGTTTTTCCCCCAACGATGGTCACGACTTGTTGTTATGCATTATCATGTGTAGGTCGACTTCGGAAAACATATGACGACTGGTTTTCCCATTTGCCTCTTCATTTGTTTTACTAATTGATTAGTTTTAAGTTTTTAAGAGACAAACACCTGAAAAAGGAACTTCAAAGATTGTTCTGAAACGTTGAGGTTTAACAAACTCAAGAAGTGGCGTAAACTGCAACAACTATTTTATTTACAGTTGGTTTAATCACTAATGACAGGCCACAAAAGAATATTAAAAAATCCGGGGAAAACCTGCCGGGGGTGCAATCCTGCCGGGTACTTTGGATTTTAGGCCCTGTAAAGGGGATGCCCGAGGTTTTGTATAAGAGGATAAACCCCTTTGTATTCGTATTAACGCTGAGAAAAAATGGGGGAAAAATTCAGTAGAATTCCCCGGTCTCGACACGGCCTCCCAATCAAGTCGGGGTGCCACGAAAAATATAGGCCCTACAACAAATTTTTATACATCATATATGTCCAATGATTCACTTTTTCGTTTCTGTGTGACTTGTATACATGGTTTCGTATTCGCTACGGCAAAAATTTGTTACTTCTAAAATGGACTTACGACTTACCCCCAGGTGATCACATTTGCTGTTCCCCCCCGTACCCCCCACGCCGCTTTTTTACGCGCCGAGTATGGTACAGAGGGCACGTCGTTGCGCCACGAGGCGGGGAATCGGCGCTTTTTTGGCGCCCATTTTTTTTTTTTTAAATAATACAAAGGTTTTAAAAGGTAAATTAAAGAAGGGAAAGACTGGCCGCGGAATACGCACCGGCTACGGGGTTGTAGCCGGAACAGTCCTGTCTAATGTACATTAGCGGGCTGCAAAGGCCGCCCGAATTTCTGGTTGAGCAGAGAATGGGGGTTTTTTTCTGCCGGGGTTTCCCGGGTGCGGGGACCCTCGGGTGTCCCAGGTGCAGTCTGGGGGTTTTGGGGAAAGATCGTCACAAAAGGCCGGGTGTAGGGGTTGGTGAAAGTTCTCCCTCACCCCTTTGGGGGGCTCCAAACCCCCTGGGTTTTTGTCGTAAGTATTATGACATGAGCGGTCCCTCCGCTTCGTAATATTGGGCCTCCCCCCCCAGGTATCACATTTGATGTTCCCCCTCCGTCCACCCACCCCGCTTATTTAGGGCCCCCGAGTATGGACAGAGGGGCAAGTCGCTTGCGCCCACGAGGGGGGGGAAAGGGGCCCCTAATTTCGTCGTCATTTTTTTTTATTTTTTTTTTAATAATACAATGGTAAAAAGGGAAAAATTAAGAAAAGAATGGGGACTTTTGTGGTACTTTTGAAAACCTTAAAAATACTACTACTACTACTATAATAATAAAGAAATAATTAAAATAATAATAAAAAAAATAAAAATAAAAATAATAATAATAAAAAACAAAAAAATAATAATAATAAAAAACCCCCCCAAATTTGTTGGGGTTACAGCTACCCCGCCGAGATAAGTTGCGGGTTTAAAATTTCTATTGCGCTGAATAAAAGCATTCCTCTCAATTTTTGACTGCATCTTGATCTACTAGTAGTACTACAAGTGACATTAAGGAATATTATTTTTTTTTATTTATACCATTTTTTTGTAGTTTATAGATTGAAAAACCTAGGCAAAAAATTGCATTGAAACAGTTAAATTTTTTTAATTTTTGACATTTTAGGGTGGGCAATATTCTTTTAGAGGCATTATTTGTAACTTGAAAGGAAAATATATCTAAAAATAGTATAATATTTAGCATTTTACGAAAAGCACCGTTAATATTTTGCAAAAGAAGATTGACGTCTTCTAAATTCTCAAATAAGAAAGATTTATCAAAACGAAAAGGCAAGGAGGTTGAAAAGAAAAGCCTCATCCCCGCCCTAAAATTGAGAATCATTGAGAAAGTGTTTTTCATTTTTTTTTAAGTGCATTCACTTAAAAAACAATAAAAAATAATAGGTGACTTTGACAGATAGTAAAATAATTTATCTAGAAAAAGGGAAAAATGGGGAATAAAAGACGATGGATGTTTCGAAATGGAATCATTACGACCACCAAAGCTAAAAAAATGAACGCGCATAAAAATGGAAAAAAGAATGAAATTGTGTGATGCGTACTATTAAGGGTAACTTTTATTAGAGCTGTTTTATATTTTATCGACAAGAGCCCCTAGGATTTTGGGTTCGTGAATATCCTTTTAGAAGAAAAGGAAAAGAAAAATAGCTGACCAAAAAAAGAATTATTTTTTAAAAAATAAAATGTTACCATAAACTTAAAAAATAAAATAAAACGCGAAGTGAAAACAACTACAAAGCGCATCAAGATGATAAGGGCAATACATAGGCAGGGACAGCGAAGAAGAAAACCATTCATAAGAGCTACTAGAACTACCAAAAATCCCGGTAGGGGCCATACCTGCAAAACTTTCAAATCTACCAGACCCCCAGAACTTCCAGACCACCAAAAAGTCCAGACTACAGAACGTCCAGCCAAACCGAACATCCAGATTTACCAAACGTCCGGCCTACCAGAACTCCAGACCTACCAAAACGTCCAGGCCTACCGAACGTCCAGAACCAAAAAATACCCAAAACCCAACCCAAAAAGATCAAGATACCCAGAACAATGACGATCAAACACAAGGTGATATGCTAAAACATAGAAAATACACTGACATGACAATCTAAAGAACTCCCGTTTGCATTTACAAAAACCATGTAGAGTTTTTCGCACTCAACCCCCAAAAAAGACCCTTTCATACCTAAACCCAAGCATTCAAAGGAAAGAAGACAGCGGTAACATAATGAACACAATTTTTCGATTACACACAAAACGAACTATCATTTGCAGACGTTCATGCGCCAATTTATTTGCCGCTTTAGCATGGTTAGAATTTGGGGTTAAAAGGAAAATCTGCAACATCTTCAAGACAAAAAAGGGAAGAAAAAAATACAAATGGGAAAAAACGATAGTTTGGGAGAAACGTTGAGTTAGGAGGATATCGGGGAGGAACAATACCGAAAGGTTCGATCTAAAATTATAAGATACTGCCAAAATATATTTAAAAAATTTAAGGTTCACGCAAAGCATGAAAACACTTAACGAATTCTTCACAATTTTGGATACATTAACAAAAAGTAAAGGCTCTAGCTAAAAAGATTAAAAAAATATAAAAAAAGTAGTATTGAAAGAAACAAAAACAATGTTTAAGAAAAGGAAAAAAAAGTTTACCCAAAAACTATCAGTACCGAAAAAATAGGAAAAAGGAACACCAACTAAGACAGAGATAGAAGAGTTTTGGACGGAAATGGGTAAACCCCCGGTAGCACACAACCAGGATGCACAAGGATTCAAGATGAAATGCTAGGGTGAGCGATATTAATGGATGAGATTCGAAGGTAAACATTGATGAATTTAAAATCGACATCAGTGCTACACATAGCTGGAAAGCACCAGGTAATGATAAAATTTAAAAATTTTTGGTATAAAAAATTCAATACTACTCACAATCAAATTAAAAATGTCTCAATGATTTATAATAGAGTTAAAAAAATACCCCAATTCTTTTCTGAAGGGGGAAAAACCTTTCTCAAACCAAAGGGCAAGACAAAGTCCCAACATCTAAGGAATGTTTTAACAAAAAAGTGTAAAAAGCGCACGAAAAGAGTATGCTATTGTGGAATTAGGAATCATCACCCTATTTGATTAAAAAATTTTTTTGTAATGGTCGTTATTAAGTTTTTAATGTGAGTAGAAGAATTTGTCCTCAAAAGCAGATTAGTGCTAAACAATGGACAGCCAAATATGGCATTTTTGAGAAAAAACCAAATGGAAAAACCTAATTTGGGTAAATGGGAAAATTTATTTTGCAGACCTATTTTTTAAAAAACTTATGGGAAACTTTCATGAAATTTGTAAAACAGTTCTTTTTTTTTTAAACGTTTTCGCGGATTTATCAAACATAGTTTTTATGCTGGGCGCATTTAAAAAGCATAAAAATTCAAACAATATGTGTAATTATAGAAATTGTCAAAAAATTGCCCGCAGTGTATAAGGAAAAAAAGTGTATTATTTTAAGCAGTATTATTGTATTTTTAATGCCCTAGCAACTTCTAGATCCGCAATAGCGGATCCAACCATATTGTTTCTAAAAGTATTGATAAAACACAAATATGACTTTTTTTCAATTTAATGCCCTAGTGGTACCAAAAAACAAGATTCTTCAAAAAATTTAGGGGTTCGAAATAATTGTGTGTGGGCCCATTTTCAAAATGGCCCCCATTGGGGCTTTGTCTTAGTTAGTTTGACAGGCCCGTTTAACAGTCTTTTTTCAATGCCCAAATTTCAACATTCGTCATATTTTTTCAAAAAATGTTTTGTGGCCACCTTGTAAATGCCCGTCATTGGTGTCGTGGGGCAATAAGAGTTGCCCTATATAGTAAAATTAATTACCCAAATTTATTTTTTCGTATACTGTGTGCCAAATTTGATAGTCTATCATGAAACGCAAAAATTTGACGAAAATAGAACACCTTTATGCGGACAAAAATAATATTTTTCCCTATAATAATCCCACAAGTTCCCAGGATGCCCAAAATTGGGAAAATTCTATATTTTTTAAAAATTTTTGGAGAATCCAAAATAAAAAGTCGATTAATTACACATGTTGTCAAAATATGAAAAATGTATAAAAACCAAATGCGTGTACTTCTGTATCCCCAAAGAAGAGGGCGTCGAAAAAAAAAATTTGGCCCGGGCCAGAGGTTTACCCAAATTTTTTTATCCTTAAGAATTTCCCTAACAGATCAGAAGTGAAAATCTATAGAGGGCGAAAATTCATACGAACTTATGGGCCCGGGACTGCGTAGTGATAGAGCATCGAGCAAACATCTGACTCGCCACTGCAAAAATTGTATTGTTTTTCATTACGTTCGGCCATTTTTATTACGAAACATCTAGAATTGAAATGGATGTGTTTTTTTCTCTACAACTTTTATTTGAAACAAATTTTCATAGGATCGTTAGTTTCTATTTTATTTTAATAAATTGTAAAAACAATTTGTATTTTTTAAAAAAGAAAATAATTTGAATCACATCAAGTCGCCATGAAACAAAACAGGGGCGCCAAACGCGTAATTACCAAAAACCGATTCTTATCAAACATTTTAAACAATTTTTAACTATTTGGGCCCAAAACTTCCTCAATATCGCTGATTTTCCATCTTTGACAAAACTAAAACTGGAAAATGGATTTTCAAATGGCGGATAACCCCCAATCGGTTTTTGGGATTCTGTTGGGGAAAGTTTAGGAACCTATCTGAAAAAATTCCAAAAGGTCCCCCTTGTTTTTTTTTAATGCGTGGGTTAAGGCCCCAAAATGGCTAATTTTCACTGTACTATCAAAAAAGTTTTCGTCTCTCAGAAAAGACCCTACACAGAGACATTATTGAACTACATAAAGGGCAGTAGAATTTTAAAGCATAAAATAGGGGTTAAAAAAAGGGGGAACATTTGGAGAAACAAAAGGTTTTATGCTGGCTTTCAAGACAAGTGATTGCAACAAAAAAATTATAAAAAATACATTATACAAGATGCGACGTAAAACGATCATGTAAAAAATGTAGTGTCGGGGTGAAAAATCAAAACACTCATACCCGGGGTCCCAGCACTAGTCAAAGGGATTACCTCTACAAAAATAACCAAGAGCTAAATTATTCACCAAAACTACAATCAAGTAAAACCTCTTTGATAAACACACACCTACTACAAATAAAAACCGGGAGAAAGTACTAGATAGAAGTTTTCAATTTAATTACCCGACCGCACAGTTATAACAGCCCAAAATTTACATCACGCAGCCCGGGATATTTTATAATTTTGACAAGAAGAAAAAAGAATCCCTTATTGACGTTGCGTCCCAATTGCCTAACGTCGAGACTACATGGAAAAAAAAAATTGAAAAGTATAGTGAACTTGCAATGAGATCAAAAAGATGGGGAAACAAAAAAAAGGTAAATAAAACCCCATACGTGATACGCTAATGGCTCATACCAAAAAGCTACATAAACATTAAACAACAGTTTCCCACCCAATGTTTCATCGGACTCAAAAGGCAGTAAACTCAACACGTGTAAAAAAATTCGAAAATTTCTAAACTAGAATGATACTTGAGATTCCGAGACGTTTCCCATCCTGAATGGTTTTCGTGGTTTCCCATAGCCCAAAGACATGCTAGGATGGCGAGGAAATCGGCCACGACCGTACACAGCAGAAAGAAAAAAATCATCTACAAACTTATTATAAATGCTTATTTTTGTTAAGATTAAGAAAAGAATAAATGTAGGATGTAATATAGATACACATGGAAGTACTTGACGAAAGTCCCCCAAAAATTTTGCTCCCGGTTTTTGACCGAGTTTGTATAATACTCCAATAAAATAATAAAAATAATAATAATAATAATAATAATTAATAATAATAATAATAATAATAATATAAATAATAAAAAAAAATAAAAAAAAAAAATTAAAAAAATTCCCTTTGACAACCATTGCCTGAACCTGGCTGCTGTGGGAGGGATCTTTGACAAGGATTTCAATGGGATTTCTTTGAGGTTTTGGGGGTTGATTTTGATATAAAACATTTTTTCAGGGTGTTCTCTACTGCACTATCGTTAACAGGTGAGGGGAGTTTTTAAAAGGGTTTTTTATTTGTGTTAAATATTTGTTTTTGTAAATTTTAAAAATAGGAAAAGTTTTTTTGTTTATTGAATAAGGCAAGAAAGATGCACAGTTTGCTTCAGGTGTATGGAAAAAATTTAGTGCAGAAGATAAAGGTATTTTTAAAATTTCAAGGAATTAAAAAAAAATGACTGTATGTTAAAGAATAATTGAAAAGGGGATCCAGGATATCATAACGAAGCAATTCACAATGACCGGGAAACTATTATAAATGAGGTTGATGATAATAAACCCTAATCATACAAAAAAACCAAAACATGGGAGAGGGGAAATAAAACAAATTTTATTTTGGTGCCTTTTTTTAGTGCAAAAAAAAACGGGGACAATAATTAAAACAAACCTACCAACTTTGCGGGAACGCAATCCTAAAAAAAGACCAGAACTTAATCCAATAAGCCGAATCAAAGGAGATTTTGAAAGGAAAAAGAAACTATTTTTAGAGTTAAGTGAAATCAAACAAGATGAAAGATTTTGTGATTAATAAAATAATAATATAATATAATTCTTTTTTTAAGCGCAAAAGCTATTGCAAAACTTACATATTTTCACATATTTCACACATATTTCATTACTATTTACTTTTCAGAAGATAGGCCTGACTAGATTCGTACAATTTTTTATTTCTAGTCTGGAGCCTTTATCCCAAAAAAAAAAAAAAAACCATACCCCTTTCTAATAATAATATAATATTTTATTAAAATATTCTATTTTATAAATTACTTTGCTGAGACGAGCTCTAGCAAGAGAAAATTTTTCTTTAAAACTAGCAACTTTAAAGGGAAAGTAATAATACAAAAGGAAGTTTTTTAAATTTCCCCTAATCCCGGGAATAAAAAATTGTTTTACAGCTAACTTCTTTTTGCAACCTTTCAAATTAACCTTCTAGCTCTCTTGTGCTATGATGGGAAACTGATGCTTTTGGCTTTAATTTCAATCCTAAGAAATTTGGCAACGTTAGAGGATCTAAAATGAAAACATTGATTAGTTAATTTGTTTTTAACATTTACCATTAAAAAGGTGTTCACTTGTCGTTATTGAAACATAACGTTTTCTTTTAAGTAACGCATACCTCTATTTTGAAATTTTAAAGTCTGTAAAATATCCATGTTAAAAAGTTTGAAAAAAAATTTTTAAGAAATCGAAATGTGGTTGAAAAATTGTCTTATAAATTAACATTTTAGACCTGACGACAGATGAGCCCAAAATTCTACTTATTAAAAAAACCTACCTTCTTACAATTTTGGGGTTTGGTTTTTTGGTTTTTTTAAAAAATGATGGCTTCATCCTCTTTTTTATTGGTTACTAGTATGTCCATCTGTTTTCAGCTAGGTTAGAAGTCCGATTAACTACACTTACATTTAATACATTTTAAAAAAAGTTGATATTTAAACCCATTGTGAAAAGTCTTTATTTCATTTTTTATAATGTCAAACATTTTTTGTAAACTTTTCTCGAGAAAAAAATTTCGTATCATCTGCTACAAATTTAAGTACACTTTTCTACACATTTTTCAATATCATTTTATAAAAAAGAAAAAAAAGTGGGCCCCGAAAATGACCCCCGTGGGGCTCCACATCAAATTTTTTACATCCCTATTAATTTTATTATTTTTTCCCTGACTTCTATCACAAAGGGAATCAATACCAATCTAGCACCTTCCGGCTACACCAACATATTCTCATTTCTCAAAAAGTTAGATCTATTTAAGTCTCAAAAGGCTCTTTTAGATCAAAAAAAAAAACCTAATGTTGAAGGTTTTTTATCCGCTTTGAGTCCCTTTTGAAAATTTAAAAATTGAACTGCAGTCTCACATGATGCAGTTTCCTAAAACCCGATTGACATTCAATTATTAATCATTTTTATCAAAAAAGCATAAAAGATTATAACAAATTTTTTAATACTTTCTAAAAAATGGAAAATGTTTATTGGTCTAAATTCAGAGGGTTTTAGATTTACTTATTTTCTGTATCGGAAACTATAAGAATTCTTTCCAGTCTTCAGGAAATTTTTTGTTTTTTAAAGACAGTTAATTTAAATTAAAGGGGGTTTTTAAAATTAAACGTAGGGTATGCATCTTTTAAAACTTAACACAATTCCATCAAAGGGCCCCCCCCCATTGTTTTTTTGCGACAGCACTATTCTTCTTAAATTTGCTTATTTAATTTGTATTGTTAATTTTTGTAAAAAAAGCCTCAAACCCGAAGGGAAGAACTGGACAATGACATTCCCCACAGCCTTTCCCGGGAACCCCCAATGAAATAGACAAAGGCCCCCAGATAGGTTTAGAGGGGAATTGAATGTTAATGAACACATCTAGGCAAATGGCATTCCTTTTTACTGAAAAAAATACCATCTTAATGGGCGAAAATTTTCTCAAGGGTACAAATTCGAAAAATTCCCCC
>JAMZAV010014158.1:0-32205 GCA_024449915.1 Sweltsa coloradensis
GGGTTAACATCCTTTTGTTACATAGGGCGTCACTCTCTCCGGTACGACCTGGGTACGTACCGCGAGGGGTCGTGTCCCTTTCGAATATGAATTATAAATAGAAATTTAATTACGCTTCAAACGAGTCCGGTCCTGGGTTCATGCCTAGACGGGAACATATTCAAATTTGTCTTTTTTTACTGGAAAGTGAACCGTGTTGTCAAGCGTTTTCTATGCGGTCCGCGATTGTACAACCTAGCAAGTTTCAGTTGTGCGGAGTTCGATGCCAGGCGAGACCCGCAACCTCCCGCCAAGCTGACGACTCTCGGTCACATCAAGGAGGAAGGAAAAAGCAATAACTAAATTCCATTTCATAACAATTGGCTGTCGAAGTTTTAGGTGCATGAAAACGTAGACCGAAAACGTATGAAATAATAACAAATATATTACTCAAAACTTAATAACAGTAATGTATTTAATTTTTGTTTGTTGATTTAACAAGGTTGGGGAAAGATTCATTGATAGCAATTAACAGATTATAACTATTTCGATTCTAAAATGTAGCTATATAGAGGTACAAATGGTTATATACTCAAAGGTACAACAGCATAAATGAATGTGTAATTTTAGAAACAACATAAGTCCAAAAAGGAAGTTCTGAGATAATAAAAATAAAACCTTCTAGATTCTTTTAAACATGTCATAAATGAATATTTTCTTTTCCCTGATCATTAGTATGTATTAAACAATTATAAAAAATAAAATAAATTGGGGAAGAATTATATTCACATGTATATTTTCATTTAAAAACTAAAAATTATTTGTTTCTAAAATTATATATATATTTTTTTGAAATGAAGGTGATTTGTCGGGTAGTTAATGAATAACACAATGGTTATTATCTAAAAACTTTTTTTTAATTATATGGTATGTTTGGCACAAGTAAGTAATGGTTTTAAATTAAATTTTTAATTTTTTTAAATGCAAAAGTTAGGTTGTTTCTAAAATTATAATTAAAATTTTTTGGGGAAAATGAGGGTGATTTGTCAGGTATTTAATGAATAACAAAATGCTTATTACAAAAAAAACTTTTTTATTTATAAGGCATATATTGCACAAGTTGGTAATGGTTTGTTCTAGTTTTTGAGTAATAGGCCTAATATGCCGTTGATTCAATCAAGATCGTTGTCCCGTTAAATTTAATTAAGTGCCCACTGATGATAAAAGTCAACACTGCTTTTGAAATTGGTTACAAAATGCATAAAACTGCCTTTAAAAAATGACTGACATGAAAATATTTGAAAAGTAATTTTAGAACAAACATAAGTCCATTGACTATGTTGTTTCTAAAATTACTTTTCAAAAATGAACTATTTGAGACCCTATCGAAAAATGAGGGTGAATGAAATTAAATGTTGTTTCTATACAAAAACTGTCCGTAAGGTCGACTAAATTTTGAAAAAAAATAAAACCGGAAATCGAAAAAAATGGACTTATGTTGTTTCTAAAATTACACATTCAAATTGTAAACTGTGTGACTGAAAAAAATGGTTTTTAGTGTGGGAATCCGTGTGTGTGGGGAATGTGGGACACAGTGCATGCAGCAGAGCGAGCGAGTCTGTTGAAGCCAGTGTTCCCGGCCCACATGTTTGGCTCTGGGTCAAGGTCGGCTAGCCTGGGATAGACAGATGTGCTAGCTCTCGTCACATCTGCCCTGAGAGAGGAGGGAAGAGCACTGAGCATTCAATATACATTAGCCTTGTTCTGCGCTGTGTTATGTATACCCACACATAACAAAAACTTGTAAAAATACAGCCAAACCTTACCCACTCAAAAGGAGTGAGATCTAAAAAAAAGGGCCAAGCTCATCTACCCTTCTACATTTGCGCATTCTTAATTCATAAACGTACAGTGTCCCGTAACAACACTTTACACAACACAACTATTAATTTAAACGTAATAGTTCATCCAAATTCTTTCTTTCTAATTAATTTTAATGTAATGGTCATGCAAATTTATTTGCAAGCTTTTCAAGGGTGTTTTTTAGGGGACACTTTTACGTTTATGAATTAAGAATGCGCCAATGTGGAAAGGGGAGATGAGCTTGGTCGTTTTTTTTTTTGATCTCATTTTTTTTTTTGTGTTTGTCAGGTTTGGCTGTATTTTTTACAAGTTTTTGTTATGTGTGGGATCTCATTACTTTTTTTAAGTTCCATTGCAAATTATTTGTTAAAATATAATAAAATTAGCAAAGTCGATTTAATTGCTATGGTATTACCAATTAAAAATATAATGAAAAAATATAGTGGTACAAAGACTTGCTTTTTGTAAACAATGTAGGCGATTATTGTCACGTAAAATATAGTTGCTTGTTGATTGTATGCCTGTATAAGGCCTTATTTTAAACCTTTTATTTTTGGAAGCCCTTCCAACAATTTTTTTAAAATTTTTCTTTCAAAGGGAATTACATCACTATTACTATAATGCCCATGTAAAATATGAACGTTGAGCCACACCCGTTTGGTCAGAATCGCTGGGGAATTGAAATTGACGAATTAGATGTAGTAGGAGGAGTTGTAGGAGTAGTAGCCAGTAGTAACTAACGTCCTTAAAGTGATTTTGGGGCATGTTTTTAAGTCATATTTTCACCAGAAGGGAAAGGTCGTACCCAACCAAATTTGGCATGTGTTGTCGGGTACTAATTCTCCTCGATTTTTATAGTTTTTTTTAAATTCACCATCACGTTTCATGATGGCTGGGTGACACCTCGAAATCACCCAAACTCTGCTTGCTGTATAAGGTGCCCGAGTGTGTAGCGCACCGCGGCTTGGCTGCGGCGCCCTAACGGGCACCTAGATTATCTTCCGAGTTTTAACCACGACCATTTAAGTCTTTATTATTGCGTTGCGTAGTAGTTAGAATTTGAACTCGTACAAACAGTACACAATGCGTAATATTGTTGTAATTCCAACACCTTTAGTAGTTTGTTTCTCCTCTAGAAACGTTCTGTTTATGTTCATCCCAATCATTTACGCAACCAATTTAAAAAAGTTATAACATAAATTTTATGGACGTAATGAAACTGTTTGCAGGAAAGGTCTCGAAATAGAGAACTGTAACAGCTGTGAAATGTTGTGGCTTTAGGCATGCACATAAATAGAAGACCTTATTAGACGAGTGAGCGCAGCGAAACGAAGTCTATAACGCTACTCGATTGGACCTTCTCGTGACTGTGTCCAATGTATGTCTGTACAGGGTCATACGGCCGAACGGCCAAATAGATTGAGCTGAAATTTTAAACACACATTCGTGACCAGGTAACTGAGAACTGCTAACAAAATGAGCAATATCTGTTGCGATTTAAGCTCACAAGAAATAAAAATGTGAAAAATTTGAACTTAGATTGCAAATGTTTAAAACACCCATTAGTAAAATAGAACACAGCCTGTGAAAGTTTGCGATCACATGAACCAAGTAAATGTTTTATTATTATTTTGTTTTCATTTCTTCTGTCATTCTGTAAATTATGCTGGGCCATTGCTGGCTATCAAGGATACTATTATACACTTCGTTTGGGCTGGTGATGATCTACAAGAAACAGTGCGACGTATTTTATCTCGCAAACATCAGCTGGGAAGTAGGGTAGTATCTAGGTGCCCGTTAGGGCGCCGCAGCCAAGCCGCGGTGCGCTACACACTCAAGCACCTTATACACCAAGCAGAGTTGGGGTGATTTCGAGGTGTTACCCAGCCGTCATGTAACGTGATGTGAACTTGAAAACTATCACAATCGAGGGGATTTAGGTACCTGACAACACATGCCAATTTTATTGGGGTACGACCATTCCTTCTTGGTGAAAAAAATGTCTTCAAACATGCTCAAAATCACTTTAAGGATGTTAGCTACTGCTAGCTACTGCTAGCTACTGCTAGCTACTGCTAACATCTAATACGTCGGCCCGCGATTCTGACCAGACGGGTGGGGCTACAATGTTCATATTTTACATGGACATTAAGGTTATAGAATGATAGTCTCTTTTTGAAAAAAAAGTTGAAAAAGTTTGTTGGAAGGCTTCCAAATAAAGGTTTTAAAATAAGCCTTAAACACTTGGCACTATAATCAACAAGTAACCATAGTTACTTGACACTTGTTGACGGTATAAGCAGAGTTAGGGCGGGAAAGTGCGATACGTAAACAAATGGCGGACATTTAAAAATTTTCTTCTTTGTGTGGAACGAGAAAAGGTGTCATTATACTCTCATAAAACAAATCAGAAACAGCTCCCTGGCCTAGGCCCAGATGTAGAAAATTATTTATAATACAACGTGTGGTCAAAAGTTCCATTTGGCTAAGGATGTAAATTCTATTACATTAAATGTTGAAAGCCTAGCCCCCCATGCCAGCACACAATTTTTTTTGATATGAACTTGCTCAATTTTTGTTTACATAATTGCAACAATAAAATCTTTTCTACAACTTGTCTTTCGTTTGGGCCCGTTTATAAAGGGCACTGCCATCCAGAAAAAAATAAAAAATTTTTTCGGTCTTTGCTATACACTCAAAAATTGAAAAGTGAAAGGGGTTTTAAATTTTAAACCCTTTTTTTACACCTTTTGTGTTAGACAAACGCTACCCCGTTTTGTCGAAAACTTTTACCCGCACGAAGGTTTAATTTGAGTATTGAGCTGGTGAACAAATAACAAAATTAGGGGTGAGAAGTTTCATTAAACCGTAGGTTAATTTCAAAACAGTTGGTGTTAATGTTTACCAGTGTTTTGTCGTTTTTTAACCCCGCTGGTGTAAAAAATTCGTGGCGCCACTAGTTAGCCAAAAAAAGAACTCACAATTTTAAATTTATTATTAAAAAAATTTCAAATTAAATTACTTGTAACGTATTATTAAGAATTTTTAGACAGTTATGGGAGTAAAAGTACAAGATTTTTTAACAGCATATAAGGTAAAAATTTTTTTCGCCAAGACCCGGACTCAAACCCCGAGATCCCTTTCCCCCCATTCGACGCCTTCACCACTCGGAACTGCACCTGGGTGGTAGGCCGTTTTACCCGGCAAAAGAGCTTTACTGCCCGGGCGTGTTTGAAAAACCTGCAGAACTCAAATCGCCCCATGGTGTTGAAAATTTCTGCTGAACGTTTGAAATATAAATGCCAAATTTTCATTTATGTTTCAAAGATTTATAAATTTGATTCCCTTTTGGTTGCAAAAAATTTTCCATAAAATCCTTGCGAGCATAACCCAAAAACGTGAAAAAAGGAAAAATCCAAAACATGGTTTTTATTTTGGGAAATTCCCTCAACCGTTTACTTTCGATTGACCAAAATTTTTGCGCATTAACATTGTTTAAAAAGTTTTAAACCATTTGCAAATATAAATTAAAAAATTGTACACTTGGAATAAAAATTTCCCATAATTGACAAAATTTAGTGAATTATGGTATTTCACAAATTTTTTTATTGAAAATCAATTAATTAAAAAGGATTCGCTTACTGGATCTAATAGATTAGTCTTTCTTACGTTAGTGTGAATATAAAACCCATCTTTTAACCGTTTATTTTGGAAAAAAAAAAAAAGGGGGCGCTTAAAATTTGTCTCCGCGCCCGCCTCTTAATTGATAACATGTTTGGTTTTTTTGTTAATTTTTTTCTTTATTGAATAGTTGATGATTTTTAAAACGAAGAATTAAATATTAACTAGATTCTTTCATTATTGGTTTCTTGATAAACTTCAAAAAAATAATTTTATGAAACATTATACCCAAAACTGGGTTTTTGATAATGACAAAAGGTAATGTAGAGAATTACCTTGATTGTATTGGTTCTTAAATTTTTAAAAAATGAAAGGCATGCCACTCAGCAGTAAAAAAGTTAGTAATATTGGGGATGTATGTCTACATGAACATTGAACAAGTGAAAAAAAAAGGACATTTAATTGACAAATAAAGAAGCACTATCCAGAAGTAACTTGGGAAGTAGTGCGACTTCATAAATTTACGTGAAACTTTTAAAAAAAAGTGTACATAAAAAAGGAGAGAATGGTGAGGTTTGTGAAGAAAAATTTTAATTATGATTTAAA
Source organism: Sweltsa coloradensis (assembly GCA_024449915.1). Lineage (NCBI taxonomy): Eukaryota > Metazoa > Arthropoda > Insecta > Plecoptera > Chloroperlidae > Sweltsa > Sweltsa coloradensis. Next base: position 6,070 of record JAMZAV010014158.1, read on the forward strand.
AGTACCCAAGTAGGGCCGACAATGCAAAGGAAGTGGCGATGATTTGTTCTGTAGATACCTTGTGGAATGTTCCCATTCCGCGCTATTAAACTGTTAAAAAATTATTGCTTATTAAAGAAAATAAAAAAAAAAAAAAAATAAAAAAATGTAAAAAACTAATATTGCTTATTTTTAAATAATGATTAAAATTTTTAAAAAAATAATGCTAGATCGCGAACGCCCGTTGTTCCTGTTAAAATTGTTCAGAGTTGGCGGTGGTGACCGATAATTTTTATTTTTTTGGGGCAAACCGGTTAAATTTTTAACTACAATTTTTTTGAGTCCGCTAGCGGGGTAATCTTGGTAATAACACCGATGTCGTAAAAGCTCACGGTGTAAACTCACGGTGTTGTTTTCTGTATTTTTACACCGCTTTTTTATTTACACCGCCATTGATTTTGAGTCCTTTTGACTGCGGTGTTAAACAACACCGTCACGTGTAAAAAATTTTACACCGCAGAATTTACCCCAAAATAATTTTTTGAGTGTACGCAAATCTTTTTAAAGTGTTTGGATTCGTGTACTCTTTCAACCATAGGGTTTAATATCAATGCTTCAACTCACAACCCATGACTTTTTTCCACGATACCGTTCAAAAATTTACCAATTCCTTCAAAAACAAAAACGACTTCGTTTTCAAATTGCGTTTTCAACTCATCTCCCCCACGAACTCAAGAATTGGGGTCCAGTCCTTATACCGTCGTTATACCATGTTTCCCAACCTATACCCAGGATGTACATAAATCCGGGTCTAGATTTTTTACATCCTATAATGTTACTGCTAATACCATAGAATTTTAAATCAACTTGATAAAAATATTATATTTTAGCAAATAATTTTTTAATGGAACTTGAAAAAGTAATGAGATCACACACATAACAAAAACTTGTAGAAATACAGCCAAACCTTACACACTCAAAAGGGAAGAGATCTAAAAAAAAGGGGCCCAAGCTCATCTACCTTCCCCATAAAAGTACAGTGTCCCCTAACAGCATCCTCGAAAAGCTTGCAAAATAGAATTTGCATGTTTACGTTTAAATTAATTACAAAAAAGAACTTTGATAAACTATTACGTTAAATTAATAATCGCAAATTCTATTTTGAAAAAACTTTTCGAGGATGCCCGTTATGGGACACTGTACGTTTATGTGAAGGGTAGATGAGCTTGGCCCCCTTTTTTTAGATCTCATTCCTTTTGAGTGTGTAAGGTTTGGCTGTATTTCTACAAGTTTTTGTTATGTGTGTGTATTACTTTCCGAAACTAGAATGCGAGCTCTGGCAGTCGTTGTCGGGGACCCCCATATTCTCTGACGACCTTCCCAACGACGACGACCAGGACAAAACGAACAATGACAAAGACGATGACGACCACGACGCGAGAACCCCCCCTTTTCTTTCACCTTTACCCGTAGCTATTTCTGACCAGCGCCAGCATGGGATTTTCTTCCCTATATCCTCTAGGTAAGAGTGGTGATTTTTGACCTAGCGGTTGTCGCACCCTTAATCCAAACTAAAACTAAATTGGGACGTATGGGACAAGCCTTTTCATTATAGGACGACGACAAACGGTTGACGCACCCTGAAACCAAAAAAATATAAACCACTTTTCTGTTCGCCTAGGCCTAAAGATTTTATTTTTTTGGGTTTATTTGGATTTAAAGGGCTCGTCAACCGTTAGGTCATAATGCACGACTCTAGCCTAGGGGATGGGGAGGAGTGGCCCATGCTGGGCAGAACCAGCATGGGTTGGGAGGAAGGGGGATTCTCACGGTCGTGGTCGTCAATTGTCTTGCCATCGTTTTTCGTTGTGTCATTGTCAACCGTGTCGGGGAGGTCGTCAGGGAAGGGGAGGTGTCCCCGGACGACGATTGCCAGAGTTGCCTCTGTTTGGGGAGTATAGTATACTTCCCTCTTATTTAGCTGAGTTTGCGAGTGGACCTTTCTCTAGAATCGACTTTTACGGACTAGCAGTGCAATGCTCTGGGCCAATTCTACCCGAACCCAGACGGAATCGTCTTTAATTTTTCATATACATTGACGCTGGTGGAGGAAGTACCTGTTCAAGGGCATCACTCGGGCCGTTCCATTTAGCCTGGGGTGTAGCCATCTGTTCAACAAGGAGTCTGTGACCACCAAATGTTTGTCTATAGATTAACTATAGGGACAACGCCAAAGCGTTGTTAGACGAGTGAGTGAGTCATGGTTTAGTTCACCACATTACAAAACACACATTACACACCACATCTACTTTTCTTCCCCATACCTTAGGCTAAATTGGCGCATTAGGCCGGGACAGTTGACGTGACCCTTAAACTTAAAAACTTAAAACCCTATTATTTTACAACAATATAATTTACCTAACTTAAATCCAATTAATGTTCCACGACGTACTCAACACGTGGCTCTCTCAATCGTCTAACAACGACTTTGGCGTTTCCCTAGTTCTTAATGTCATAGGGCATAAGTTTGTAATGGTTTTATTTTGTATTTTCTAAACAAACGTAGCTGTCGACCCTTCAATTTATGTTCATTGTGTATCAGCACAGTGATTGTGTAAAGTAAATAACCGCCACAACCATATCCAGACTGTATACGTTCATCAAACAAGCAAACAAACAATCATAAAAGCCACAAACATCAACCTAAACTAGGGAAACGCCAAAGGGCCGTTGTAGACGAGTGAGTGAAACCATGTGTTGAGTACCTGCTAACATTCCTTTCTTCCCCCTACCTTAGCGATCCTAGCTATCATAGGCTACAGTCGAGCATTATGGCCTAAAACAATGCCTAACATGTAAAATACCCTATTATCTTATACGAATATAATTCAAACTAATGCAAATGTTCCCGAAGGACTCAACACATGATTCGCTCACTCGTCTAAACAACGACTTTGGCGTTCCCTAGTATAGTTGGCTCTAAAGGCGCCTTATAGCTGAAAATGTGGGAGACATGGGCGTTTCAATCCTCTGGTCGGGAAAATTTTTTGATAATTCTTGACTGTATTTTAAAAGAATTAATAACATGTTTGAAATGCATATTAACGCAGTATAGTCCATCATTTTGGCAATAGGGATGACTATGGAAACATAGCCAGTACGAAATACGTGAAAAATATTGCAAGGGTACTCAATCTACGAACGGAATTTGGGGGTTACCTTGACGGCAACATTTGATAGACCTGCTATGGCACGGCATTTCACGGCCAGGCGAATAACAAACAAAAACTATCTTTTCAAATCTAAACTATTGTCGTTAAAAGAATTTCTAGAAGATTGGAAGACTATTGTTCAATTTATTATTTCTTGAGGGTGTAAATCGCAATGGATCATGTGATTTTGTTTAGCAGTTCTCAGTAAACTCTTTCCGGATGTCTGTTTAAAAATTTCAGCGAAATCTGTTCACCGATTCGGCTGATTTTCAACGTACACACACGCAGGACTTACAAAATGAGATCCGTTAAGTTGAATGGAGATCACTCCGTTCGCTGCCTCACTCGTTTAATGATTGATACGATGGAACAGCAAAGCGAACAATATAACTATTGATTGTATTGGTGCAGTTAAAGCTTTCAAAACTACGAGGAAATTAAAGGTTGAGTGATTGAGAGTATTTGTGCTGTTCGGTTTTAACGTTTATACAAAATATTCCATCATTTGTACAAACGATCGATTAGTAATGAATAGAAAAAAACTAAACTTATTCGTTATAGTAGAGATTCGAACTCAATGCTAAAATCGATTCCTCTCACGGCTTGTCATTGGTCAGAACATTGAGCTCGTGATTGGTTCGGAGCAGCATGAGCTCTGTGAGTTGGGTTCAGAGCATTGAGCTCTGTGATTGGTCGCAAGTTTTCTGATAGCAGCGTCGCGACCGCCCGGAACCGCTGGGCTATAAAACAGCGCGGTCACGCCCCGCGCGCGCTCATCGACGATCGGACCTCGCATCGTGGACACATCATCCTCCAGGGGCCTTGCAGGCGCTGTCCGAGGCAAGAACCAAAGACCCTGGCGAGCCCAAGCCGAGGCAAGATATGATTCCGCTCGAGCCCTCCCTTATGAGCCCCGCCCAGCCCAAGCTGCCCAGATATGCTCCCGTCAAACCCTGCCCAGCCCTGCCCTGCCAGCTCAGCAAATATGCTTCACCCTTCCCGTACCGAGTTCAAGTCAGGGGAGCTTGGTCTTCACACACCACCCCTGACTTGGGCGAAGGTCCCGTGCGGGGGGTTTGGTCAGTTCCCCCCGCTAGTTAGCCTCTGTGTCAGCCGGGTGGCCGAGCACCAGCAGTACCCGGCAAGCACAAGCGAAGGGACACCCACTTGGGTGTTTTAGTTTCAAGCCCATCAGGCTCTCCCCAGACCCACGAGTTAGCCTTTTTTTCTGGGTGTCAGCGGGTGCCCGAAGCCCCCAGCAGTACCGGCTGAAGCACAAGCGAAGATACCCATCGGGTGGTAGTGCCTTCAGGCTAATCCCCGACCGGACCCTAGCGCCAGCCTTCCTAAACGACCACCTCCTCAACTCACGGACCCGGGGGACCATCCACCACAAGAGCGAAGAAGAAGAGAAAGAAGGAAGACCAAGGACGAAGCCTCCTCTTCCTTCACCCCTACCTGCGCCTTCCCTAACGGCCCACAAAGCCATTCTAATGGGGCCGGTTAATGATCACGAAAGAGAAAACTTGTCGATTATTCCCTCCTCTCCTACCCATGAATTACATCGACTCTCTACCCGACCGAGATGATTGTGGCCGAAGCAGAAGGATAGAGCCAGACGAAGCCTCCTTCTTTCCTTCACCCCCATTGCCTCATCTCCTAACGGCACAGCAGTCTAATGGCGGCCGGTAATATCACGACAGAGCAACTTTGTCGATATTCCTTCCATTCCTACCCACCCATTCACAAACTAGACCCTCTACCGACGAAGATGATGTGCCGAAGCAGAAGGAAGACCAAGACGCGCCTCCTCTTCCCTCACCACCTTCCAGGTCGGCAGTACCCCCGGTAGTAGCCTCTGTGCCAGCCGGGTGCCGAGGCCACAAGCAGTACCGGCGCAGCACAAAGCGCGAAGACACCCACTCGGGTGTTAGTGCCATTCAGGCTCCACCCCAGTCCCACTAGGTAGCCTCTGTGTCAGCGGGTGGTGCCGAGCCACCAGCATACGGGCGAAGCGACAAGCGAAGATACCACTCGGGTGTAGTGCCCTTTCAAGGCCCACCCCAGAACGACCCTAACGCCAGACGACCCTCCTCTCACCCTCAACGGCCCCGGCGGGACTTTCACCACACGAGCCGAACAAGGAGAGAGACTGACCTTGCCAAGGGTACCAGGTACTGCCAATTTTAAAGTTCCGGGGACTATCACGGTAAAGACTTTAGTCAAAATCCATCCCCTGCATCCGACTCTCCCCCTCGGGAAGGACATCCGCCGTCTAGAGTCTCGCCCAGCGGGGCCTCGTGTACTGGTAAAATCTAGCACCGACGTCGAAGAGCGCACCGTGTACGTAGAGTGTGGCTGTTCCCCCCCCACCCTCCTAAACCCCCACTTCCCTCCCGCAGCCCATGATCGACAATAGCACGCGCCTAATCTTCTTCTATTCTAGCGTTCGGAAGAGCGCACCGTGACTTGAGTGTGGTGCCCCCCCCCCCCCCCCTTAAACCACCACTTCCCACCCCCCCCAAGCAGGGCCCCAAAATTTTCGTCTTTCTAGCGTTCAAGAGCCACCGTGTACGTAATGGGGCTGTCCCCCCCCCCCCTCCAACCCCACCCCTCGCCGCATCGATCGACAATTACCCGCGCCAATCTTCCTATTCTAGCTTTTGATTTTATTTTAATCTAATTTTTACTTTTTTAAAGGAAGCAAAAAGAATAGTTTTATTTCTAAAAATTTGTATGAGTGCTTTAGTGAGTGATTGTGCAGAAAAACCCAAGAGTGTGTTCTCGCCGTTCTACCCTCCGTGGACGTAAAATGCGGGTGTGCTTAGTGTCACACGATTAGCGGATTAGGGGTGGCGTCGCGACTCGACAGATCATCAAAATTTCGCGATGAAATTACTATTCCAACGACCTATCATACGCAGCGGTTAAAGGGGAACGGCGGGGGGGCGTTATGTAGGGCCCTGTTCTCGGGTTCGAACCTCCGAAGAAAAAAATTTGGGTTTCATAGAGCGTCACTCTCTCCGGTTTGACCTTTGGGGGGGTACCGCGAGGGGGCGCAACCCCTTCCCAAAAGAAATTTTAAAAGAATTTATCACCTTCCAAGAGTCCGGCTTGGGGTTTGAAAAAAAAAAGAAACAGAAAAAAAAAAAAAAACTTGGGGTAAATTTTTGAGGGGGAGTAAATTAAAGCTTCGCTTCGCTCATCCCAAAAAATGTACTATCAGTAGTCAGTAGTTCGTAAAGTAGCGCCCCTTTACTTCATTCAAAAACTGCATCAACCAGGCAAAAATAACTAAACCCCCCCATGCAAAAAAAACTTTGTGCCCTTTGGGCGAGAGTGCCACGAATACATCACCCCCTCGGTCCCAAAGAGACGGAGCGGAGTTAAAATTTTACTTGTAAAACATCGGGGCGACGAAGAGTCGTGGGAACTTCTTTGGCAAAATTCTCACATGCTCGGCCCCGAACCCACGTCGGTCAGAAGGGGGGTGCGCTTTGTTTTCCCCATCCGGCCCGGGTTCGAAACCCCATTGTGGGTGAAACTTTGTTTTAAAACCTAAAAAACAACTGATAGAATAACGTTTGATAAAAAATAAATAAATAAAAAATAAAAAAATAAATAAATAAAAAAAAAATAAAAAAATAAATAAATAAATAAATAAATTAATAAATAAAAAAATAATAATAAATAAATAAAAAATAAAACGTCAGGGGAGACACCACGCAAAGTCTCGGACTTACCCAACAGATCACCGAGACGGTAGGGGCCTCCCTTTTTTGGTGAGCGTGCGAGCGTACGAGCGAAGGAGCGAGGGAAAGATTCCATTTCACTACCGGAAAAAAAAACCCGGGAAATTTTTTTTTTTCTTTTTTTTTTTCTTTCTGTTTTTTTGTCTGTCTCTCTGATCTCTGTCTCTGATCTAAAAAATGCCACGTTTTTGGCGCAATCGAAAAATTTTTTTCTCATAAAAAATCGCAATTTTACTATTTTTTACGATTTTTAAAAAAATTTTTTCGACTTAAACCCCTACATCTTTATCCGTTTGTAATTTTTTTTCACAGAACCCTTAATTTTAAAAATTGATATATTCGGTGAAATTTGAGCGTAATCAAATAATATTTTCATGAAATCGCAATTTTGATTTTTTTAATTTCTTTTGTTTAAAACCCCAAAGTTTATCCATTATAAAGATTTTTTTTAAGAACCTAATTTTAAGAATTAATATATTCGTGTAAAATTTGTGGTAATCGAATAATTATTTTTTATGAAAATTTCAATATTAGATTTTTTCCTTTTTTTAAAAACGATTAAATTAAAAAAAAAAATTAATTTTTATTTAATTTGTTAATTTTAAAAAAATTTTAACAAAAATTCGATTTTTTCACAGAACAAAAAAAAATCCCCCAAAACCATGGGAGCCGATTACCAATTACGTCATCCAACAACGCGGCGGGGTTAGCGTTTTCCTAGTTAACTTTTGAATTGTAGTTGCATTATAGCTGTGAAATGCGTCTACCTGGAATGTGGGAGAAACCCCATCGGGATGGATTTTTAATTCTGAATTTATTAATATTAACCATTCCCCTTACGGGGTGTTTCCTGACTAAAACCAAAACGGAATGCGTTTAATATAGGGTTTCAATACCCGGGAAATTTTCGTACCCGGGGTACCCGCGTCGTTTTCCCCAGATACCCGCGGGTAGTAAATGTTCGTTTATGCATGGGTGTCAAAAGATTTAAAAAACATTGGCGTTGAAAAAATAGATTGGTAAAAGGCCCCTAGTTTTTGTGCGATGATCAAGGGTTCGGAGCCCCTAATCAAGCGGGAAAAGGGAAAACTGATTGATTCTACATTCCTTTTTTGCGCATATGTACGCACCCAAATCGGTCGTAGGGTGACAAAGGCAATCCTTGTTTTATCCCCCAAGGGGTGATCTCCCGCTCCCCGCGCACATTTCGTATCAGTTCATTCGAAGGATCTTCCCTTTACAGAAAAATTTGGGATGGTAGGTACAGTTTTTCGAATTATCCTGATCAGTAAAATATTTTTTTTTTATGCTGTTTTTTATCGCTGGGCGACCATACGAACTTTGTTTTCTCATGATCACTTTATAGATAGTCCGGGCTCGCACATAAATCTCCTCCTCATAGGGTACATATGTTTGACCATTGGAATAAGAATCTGGAAATTCAAGTCATTTTTCAAAAATGCACGTCTTAACAAGTCAACGTTGGGGCGTTTATCCCGTCTACGCCCCCAAGTGGTCCCCAAAAACTGTCAAATCTGCCCCTGATTAAGTTACATGTTGCAACATAAGAAAAATTAATAGAAAACTTTATCCCAAAAATGATTATCACTCGTAAACGGCTGCAATGGGCCGTTATAGCGCCTCAGACTCCCCAAAGTTGAGCCCCAAAAAAAGGTCAACTCTGCCTCATAAGTGTACATGATTCAAACATAAACGTCATTTTATAGGAAAATTACCAGAAACACGAAATATTTCCTCGTTCAGAACGGGCTGCGTTGGTCTCGTTGACGCGGCGTCAGATGCCCCCAAAGTTGCCCCCCCAAAAAGGTCAATCTGCCCTATTAAGTATAAGCATGATTGAAACATAAAAAAATTATAGGAAGAAGTTAGCCAAAAAATGAATATCACTCGTTCAGACGGGCTGGCGATGGGTCCGTTTGACCCGTCCGACCCCCCAAATGGGCCCCATAAAAGGTTCACTCTGCCCTCATAAGGTATACTTGATTCAACATCCGTCATTTTATAGGAAAATTACTAGAACAACGATATTATTCGTCAGAGACTGGGCTGCTTTGGCTTTGACCGTACCAGATGCCCCAAAGTGGCCCCCCAAAAAAGTCGAATCTTCCCTCAATAGGTATACATGATCAAACATACGGCCATGTTATTGAAAAAGTTACCAGGAAAAACGAATATCACTCGTCAACGAGCTGTCGGTGGGTGCTTTGGACCCGTTGGTAAACCCCCAAAGTAGGCCCCCAAAAAAGTCAAATCTGCCTCATAAGGTATACATGATTTAAACATAAGTCATTTTATAGAGCTGTTACCAGGAAAAACGAATATTCACTCGTCATACGGGCTGCGTGGTGATTTTGACCTTGTCAAACGCCCCCGAGTGGGTCCTAAAAAAAAAGCCCAATTTGACCTCATAAGGTATCCTGGATTTTTAAAAAAAGGCTTTTAATATAGAAAAATTTACCACGGAAAGGAATACCACTTCTCGTCAGACTGGCTCTGTGTGGTCCTTACCGCCACCCTCCCCCCCGCAAAACATACATTTTCAAAAATGTTTTGTCTCGAATACTTACGAAATGTTAGTTTGATTCAATCGATTTGTGTGATAAGTATGTAGTCAGGATTTTTTTTTAGCATATTTGTGGGTCATTGAGCCCTGCAACTACAACTTTTTTCTTTTTCGGAATATCTAGATCGTGAATAAATCAGTAATACATGTTGACACTTCCTCTATGGTTATATTATAACTTAAATTAAAATAAAGGTGTATGTATAGGGTATAGGTTTTAGGTGTAAACCTGTAAAGAGTTTAATTTAAATTTTTTTTCAAATGAAGAGTTGTGTTTAATTTACTAACTGTTACATGATACTATACGATTCTGCCTATTAAAGTATATCGCTTAACTATTGGCATATTGTAAAACGGTACAGAAAGATCATTGACAATCAATTACTTTTATGCATATACGTAATTATATCATAGTTCATAAGTTACGTAAATAATTAGACATCAATGATAACCTATTACAATAATCTTTATATGGTGGTTGAATCATGTAAATAGTTATTATATAAGTTTACAACAATTGAGGGTTGAGTAATATCATTGTATGTCTCCAGACATCAAACTTCAATACATTCGTTATCACCGTATTTTTCAACTTTTTACATAGTATTCTTCACTGAAGTATCAAGATATATTTCTTACAATATGGCACATCCATCCAATTATTTAACACATTATTTCAACACCATATCATCATTCAATCAAAACAAATATGTCAAATGTCATGTACATCACAAATTACAACAATCGTCAATCCATCCATCAAATACAATCCATCTCATAACAGTTCCCATTATATGCACACATAAGTATTCATTCCAAATCCATTCAAACATATCTATCTCATTATTTATTCACAACATCATTCATTTATTCAATAACTCATGCACAATTATATTCATCCATCAAAATATCAATTATTCACATCAATTCATGATCATCAAAATCATCATATTAAGTTTATATCATAAATAACTATACACATCCAATAATCCATCATCATCACCATTCAATTTCCAATATGCGAATAATATAATTTATCATTTTCTCAAACATACATATCAACATTTCATATATCATTCACAATCGCATCCATTCAACATATTATCCCAATCATTCCATTCATCACATCCCATCACATAATCATCACAATTATAATAAACATTTCATTCATCACATTCATATTCATTGTCCATATTACATGCATTCCAATCCACAGCATAATTATCCCAATCCATTATTTTAATATATTTCAAAATCATATAAAATTCAATCATCCATCTATATAATCACATCATCTACAGCATCTACAAATTCATTTCATAATTTACATTATTCATATCATCATAATTTACATCTTCAATATCCAACATCCTCTTTTACACGTTCATATACATATTGTATAGCAATATTCATAATTTCACATCAATCAATTTAAAATCAATTTCATCATCACCACAACAAATCGATTTCACCCTCCTATCACAAATTCACATATGCACATCAACATAACTATTCATTCACAAAACATCATAGGATATCAACATTTCATTCAATATCATCATCAATCAAAAAATAACATTTATCCATCATCCCACAATTATTATCCATTGTCACATGCAACACTATGATTAATGTCAAACAAATCAATTAATCAATAAAACAGTTATATTTGTTTGCATCATATCACACTCCATCATTAAATTCTCAATCTCAAATAGGCATCTTATTTCCTATACATATCACATCACATCCAAATTCACCATTCAATTCCCTATAACTCGATAATTTTCAATGTGCTGTATCATAATACCTCCAATCATTTCAGGTGATCCATTCATATTTATATCACACACAGTCAATTTCATCATCCATCCATTCATCAAACAACATATCCATCATCATCCATATCATTCCATATCTCTCACTACTTTTATGGACAATAACTTTTCTCTATATTCACAGCATCCTATCACATGATTTCACAATTTTCAATCCTCCAATAGCATCAATGCATCATCCAATATCCCAGATTCCTTATTCCCTACACTTTTCGTCATTCATTCACACTTTTCAATCATACATTTTTATTTACATTAAATCCAAGATGCATAATCAATTCCACAATAACCTCATCATTAACATGTTCAATCAATTCAAGTATCATTTCATCATCAATCTCCACATTTTTCATGTCCATAGAGTTTTCTCATTCTCATATATATCATATAAGGCACTCCACAAGGCAGAGCTTCAAACATCATCGTTGAGCAGCCGATATATATCTGAACGACTGCAGACGAGCTGTGAACGTGCGCTGCTCTCAGTGCATCATCCAATCAGGCCTCCCTTGCAGATGCAAAAGGAGGTCTACATAGGGTCATGCCAAAAACAAGACAGGCAGACCAAGTCAGGAATAGCAAAACGGGGGCGCTGCATATGCAGAGCACAGCCACAGGCGCATTATATATATTCATCAAAAATCAAGCCATTCAGTCCATAATCGTCAAGTCAAGAGTTATTCATCAGCACAAGAACAACACAACAATAGGAAGCCAGACATAGAGGCAAGCATATCACATCTGCAGTTCCATTGTCCAGTAGCATAGTGCATTCATATCATAAAATCAATAATAATCCAAACACACAATATATCCCAATTATCTTTTTCATCATTATAATACTCAGGTTCATATACATTAACATTTTATCTCATATACATACATCAACACCATATTCAATCCCATCACATAATCCTCATTTCATAACAAATATAACACTCATATCTATAACATCAATTTATTCATCATCAACCAATCCACAACACCTCATAAAATTGAATCAATATCATCTGTCAAATCATGCTCATCATCAGCATAAAAATATTTTTCATATTAATAAATCAAATTCATCACATTTGCTTGCATTTAAATCAATCCAATTGCATTCTATCATTATATTTCTCATGTGTCTCAATTATATTTTCCACATATTATCATATTTACATTCATCATTATATTATTCTCATATCATCCAACATATCATTAATTTTCATCAAATCATCAACATAAATCATCAATACACAATTCATCTTACATCATATTCTCATTCCATCAACATCTATGCATAAATAAACAACATATCCATCCATTTCATATCATTCTCAATCACATCAACAATTCTACATAGTTCAAATTCATAACAATCATCCCCATATCATCAAATATCAATAACACATCCATAATTTCATTTTTCAATTCCAAAAAACCAAAAAAAATCCATCATTTTAAGTATTCAACATCCAAACACATATCAACATTCAGGATTCATCTCATCCAGCTCACAAGCAATTCCCAACCAAAATCAACAAGTATCAAGAATATATTCTCATTCAAATCATCAAAATCATCATATTTTCATATATATTCTTTTCTCAAGAACATAATCACATATCATCACAACTAATATTAATCATATTGTATATCTTCAAATACATATCCATATCATTCATCTCATATTCATCCATTTTTGAATCATCATTCAAATCATATCAACAAATTATATCATCACATACATTCATTAAATCCTATTCATATACAAGTTATACATTCAAATAGTTTTCTCATTTTAATACATATATATTTCAACTCAAAAGTGGCATCAGTTTCCATTGTTATTTTTCAGAGAAAACATACAATCATTTCTTCATTTCATCATTTTCAATCACATACATCTACATCCACATATCATTCCATCATCTCACTCATACTTGATTATTCATCGTACACCAAATTTCTGCCATTATCAGCTACCTTCAACACATCGCACCATCATCATCAATTCCTCCATCCATTTTTTTCATCATTCTCACATGCACATGCACATCATTTTATGCATCCATCATCATCATATTCATACATTATATCTCCATTTCAGTCCATATCACATCCACAATCAGTCATCATCATCCATCATCCGAAACGGATTTTCATACATTATTCAATCATTCCATTCATCATATCACATCACATCACATGCTTCATATATCCATTTCATCTATCATTCAACACATTTTTCATCAACCATCATCATCATATCACATTTTTCATCATGTCATCATTTCAGTGCATCCACTGTACATCATTATCTTCATTCATCACATCCCGAATCCCAGTCATCTTACGCACAATCTTCATCTCCTCGATACATGTCAATACATACTTATCCCCTATTTTCATCTATTTCCTCTAAGTATTAATTTGTATCAACTCGTGTTGAAATTCCTATATGAGCAAGTAGTTTTTATTAATTATATCAGTTACATCAAATACTATCCAGCATCAAGTTATCTCAATTTATCAATTAATAGATTAGATCAATATAATAAATTTGGTGTTTTGTTATCAATTAACTTCAAAATATCAATTACTTCTATCACATTCGTTATTCAGCCGTAACGCTTGTACTTCTTTAAAACGACTAATATTCGCTTTAACATTTTATTAGTTATCATCATCATATCATAAACGATACGTAATGAATCTTTTACATGTGATTGAACATGGCAAATACTTTTCATAAGTTAACTAGACAATTGAGGATATAGAAATAAATAAATTGTTCAAAAAATCAAGCTAGTAATCAAATTTGACATCATGTAGCGGCTTGCTTCTGAACTCTATGTCATTCATCCTCATCGAAATGCTGCTCTACTTCTAAATCTCATTGCATATCTCTCAACTGACAAAGGGTATCAGATCATTCGCAGGAAGCCATCTTGGTCTGTATTTAACATCTCTATAATTCTATCTACTAATGGAATTTGTTTTGTTACAAATTTGCTGTCTTATGAGATTCCAGATTTAAGCAGCGCATAGTTGCCTATAGCAATAAAACCATAGGTGGTCTAAGCTCGAGAAACCTCAGAAATGCTTTTGAGCTGCAGCCTAGGCGGCAGTGGTAAAATCTGTATGTCACTTTGGTAGCTCTATCGTTGGTCCTCATCGTTGTTGGCTTTTCACTAAATGATAAGAATAGAATTGTGTTAATAAGGTGTATCTTGGGCAGCATTTTTTCTAAATATTGCTCACTTTCTTATTCTAACTGAGAAACCTGACCGTACATATTGACCGTCGTGGAACTGTAATTTTTTGTAGTGAATTTAGCATAATTTTTTTGTAGAGGACAAATATTTAAATCTCAAAATGTGGGCTTAGATGCGACACCTACGCTCGATCCTTTCTGACAGCCATCCCAAAAATGGCAGATTTTTTGATGTAAATTTAGTTGTTTAAGGTAAATAATCAGGATATCTTCTTGAGTATGTGACGAATTAGCTTGCTAATTTGACTGTATATCCAAGCTTGATATGTTAAAAGGGCATTTATCTATGTGTGTAAAAAAGATGGTTCGCCTAGTTCTTTGGCTTAACTAGTCTTGAAGGGGCAGCATGTCGACATCTTTGTGGGCCAACTTTGGAGTACCCTATCCAAGTCAAATCAAGAGCCTCAACGCAGGGGGGCTCGTCTGACGAGTGATATTCGTTTTCTGTAACTTTTTCGTATAAACAGAATGTATCGAATGTTTGAAGCAAGATTTGTACTTTTTTTGTGGGGCCACTTTGGGGGCTCTGACGGGTCAAAAGCGACCCAAGGCAGCCCGTCTGACGAAATGATCATATTCGGTTATTTTCTGAGTAATTTTCCCCTATAAAATTAAGGGGAGGCCGTACAATGACTTTTGGTATATCATGTATACCTTATGTTAGGCGTGCGTAGGAGTCTGTAGCCTTATTGGGGCCCTTACTTTTTGGGGGCGTCTGACGGGTCAAACGGGCCGATCTGGCGTATATGCCCTGTCTGACGAGTTTGATTTTATTCATTTTTAGGGCTAACTTTCTTCTATAATTTTTTCTTATGTTCTTGAAATCATGTATCTGACTTATAAGTGCAGATGTGGGTCTCGTGGTTTTTATCGTGGGGGGGCGCACTTTGGGGGGCACAAATCTGTTACGGTCAAACGGCCGGCACAACGGTGTGCGAAGCCGTCTGCACGAGGTGGTATCGTTTTCTTGGATTGTCTCACTTTATAAAATGACGTATGTTTGAATCAAGTACTAGCTGCTTATGCAGGGGTTTGTCGACCGACGGGTAGTTGACCTTTGTTTTGGGGCCCGCTCTGTGGGGGTCACTGACTGGGTGCAACTGCCCATCGCGAGTGGCACTGCCTCGTCTGACCGGTTTGTTATATATATCATTTTTTGGGTAAAGGGTGCTAAACACTTCTTCTAGATTTTTAGGGATGTTTCAATCATGTATAACTTAATAGTGGGCAGACATTTGACCTTTTTTTGGGGGGGCGAGACTTTGGGGGCTAATTCTGGAGCGGGTCGTAACGGCCCAACGCAGCCCGTCTGCGAGAAATATTTTCGTTTTTCTGGTAATGTTTGCCTATAAAATGACGTATGTTTGAATCACATGTGACGCCTTATGAGGAGGGGTTCAGAGTTGACCTTTTGTGGGCCCGCACTATTGGGGAGTACATGACGGTGGTTTAGACGGCCCATTGTGGTGTTGGTGCGGGGAGCCGGTGTTTTAGCGAGTGATAATTCATTTTTGGGATTAGACTTTTTCTATATCTTTTCTATGTTTCAATCATGTATCCTTAATAGGGGGGTGGCCGTATTTGACCTTTTTGGGCCGGCACTTTGGGGGGCGTCTGCTCGGGTAAAGCGCGCCCAACGTTGAACTTGTAAGACGTGGGCATTTTTTGAAATGACTTGAATTTCCGCTCTATTCCAATGGTCAAACGCATATGTAGCCCTATGAGGGGAGACTTTATGTTGCGAGCTTCGGTCTATTAGGTCAAAACTCATTGTTTTTAATACACGCGGTAGTGTCCAACCAACACCCTTCCCGTTTTCACATGGGCAGCTTTGAGTCATCGCAAAACTCGTGGGGCTACGTCAAACGCGTTACTACCGGCAGATAACACTTTTTTTGTGTTTCTGCGCTCCCCGATTACGAAATTTGGTGCATTGGCTCTGTTTTGCTCGGCGCCCAAATTATAGTTTTTTCAAGGTCACTGGTCAACCCTTTTCGCCGCATCTCTAAGCCCCCCCCCCCCCATCCCACCCAACCCGCGCCGAATTCCGTATTAGATCATTCAACCATGGAGCTAGTAACTTTAAACTCCAGATTCAACAATCTCACTCAATCATCGTCGCTCAATACAGCAGCCACCATGAGCCTAGGGGGAGGGGTTTTGACGCATGTTTTTTTTTTCTGTTCCGTGAAAAGATCGCGAGGGAAAAAGGAAAGAACGGGTAATTCGGGTAACGGGAAATAGAAAATTGGGACCCGTACCCGCGGGCAAGGGCGGGTAAGGGGTACCCGGGTCCCCTTGACTCCCTTTTTAAATATGAAAGAATTATGATGCTTGCACGCAGTCACACGGTGCGCGTATCACCAACCTAACCCGGGTTTACGAAATCTTTTTGTAAATAATATTAAAACAAATTTAATATTTAACGGAACTACGGATTCCGCTCCCCTCTAGAAAAAGAAAATTAAAGCGAAATAAAAGATAAGCCCATAACAAGAAAGAAAAACGTCCACACTTGCGAATGTAAATGTTAATTTTCGAGTTTATCTCATGCTTTGAAAAATGAAAACCGTGTTACATTTAATTGTGAATGAATGAAGTGGAGGACGAATGACCTTTTACATAAAAAACCTCCATAGCCCGCCCGTAACGTTCAAGGGGGGAAAGGAGGTGCGAGAGGCGAGGAGTGTGGGTGGATTCCAACGGCCGGGGTATCGCGCCTAACGAGTGAACGAGGGGGTGGAGGTGTTGGGGGACGGGACATGCTAGCTCGCGGGGTCGCCTAGGTTTATATTGTCGAAAAAATGAGACGAATAAGAGAAACCCGGGCCATTGAGGGGGGAAAGGGTTTGGGTGTGGGGTAGGTGTTGGATGAAGTAGTAAGGGGGAAGGGGAGTCAGTGTCTCGTTTTCCCTTCTCTTCGGCCCTTGTGGTGGTAGTTTTGCCTCCAAAAAAGTACGGCGGGCCCGGGCGGGCGGGGACTTGACAGCCACTTCATCTTTGTCGGGCCACAGTCAGGCGGAGACGTAGAAGGGGTGCGGGGGCGTGTGAGGTGGGAGAGGGGGGAGGATCAGAATTATGTCTTTCGTGATAACGCCACCCGGGCGTTAGAATGGCTGTGCTGGTTAGTGGGCTAGGTGGGGGGTGGGGGAGAGGAGGTTTCGTCTTGGGTTTCCTTGCTTGGGCTTTTGTGTGGAAGGCCCCGGGGGCCGGGTGGTAGGGGGTGGTCGTCGGGAAGGTGGCGTAGGGTCGGGTCGGGGGGGGTTAGCCTGAAGGGGGCACAAAACACCCGAGGGGTATCTTCGCTTGTGCTTCCCCGGTACTGGGTGGCTCGGCACCCGGCTGGCACAGGGGCTAACTAGGGGGGTCGGGGGAGGGCCTGATAGGCAAAACTAAAAACCCAAGTGGGTGTCTTTCGCTTGTGCTTCGCCGGTATTTCTGGTGGTCGAACCCGGGCTGAAAAAGGGGCTAACTAGCGGGGGGACTGACCAAACCCCCCCGCACGACCTCGCCCAATCAGGGGTGGTGAAAAAGCCCAAAACCCCCCGACTTAATCGGTAAGGGAAGGATAAAAGATATTTTGGCAGGAGGGCTGGGCAGGGGTTGGAGGGAGATATTGGCAGTTTGGGGCTGGGCGGGGCCATAAGGGAGGGCTCGGCGGAAGCCATTTTGCCGGGGGGCTCCCCCGGGTTTTGGGGTTTCTTGCCTCGGACAGCGCGCTGCGGGAGCCTGGAGATGGTCACGTGCGAAGGTCAGCGTCAAATGAGCGCCCCCGGGGGGCGAACCGCCTGTATTTATCCCCCAGCGTTCCGGGCGTCGCGACGCTGCTATCAAAATTGGACCAATACAGAGTCAATGCCCCGCCCAAAATCAGGAGCCAATGTTTGACATGACAACCCGGGGTTTGGAATCGATCTTAGCATTGAGCTCGATTTTCCAGGGGACCAATAGTGCTTTTCCTTAATAATCGATGTTTGTTCGATCGCTCGATAATGTTATGTTTAATAATCGAAAAGCCGAACGCACAAATACGCTACATCCCCCAATCTATTGATTTCATCGTAGTGGAAGCCTTGGTTATGTTTTAGCTTGTGTCTAAACGAGACCCTTCCCTTTCCTGATTTGACGTTTAAAAGATTAGTTTTTGGTTGTTGGTAAAAACTAGGTTATTTATTTACCAACAGTACTAAAAAATGAACAATTAAATTTAACGGGGGACAAACCCCAGGTTTGGGCTATAAGATACAAATTAAAGATTTAGAAAAAAAATGTATGGGAAATTTAATAAGGCTTCTATTTAGGCATGCCCCAACCCCATTTCACAGCGTCTCTGTCTCAAGTCCCTGCAATCAGTTTCTTTCGGCCTGAAAAAATTTTTGCTAAACCTCTGTTTAAAAAAAGGTTGCGTAAATGATTGGAGCTAATAAAAGAAGTTTCTGGGGAAAAAAAAACAAGAAGTCTTGGAGTACAAAAGAAATTAGGCAGTATGTTAAAACGAGAGCAAATTTTATTTCTATACGCAAAGCAAAAATTTTGGGTTTTCGTGGGTGTGGTTAAAACGTGGTAGAAATAAACAACACAGTGCAGAAAAGGGCAATATATCGAAGCGTAGGCTCTTTACTCCCCTCCCCAGGGGAGTGTGCAGGCTGCTCACCTGTCCCCCCAGCTAGCCCCCTTTACCCAGAGCCAAACATCATGTGGGTCGGGATCAATGGTCTCGACAGACTAGCTCGTTGCGCATTCACGTTTCTACACATTTTTCGGGTTCGATTCCCCCATCGAGAACAGTCAAGACCAGGCTACACAGTTTTCTTTGTTAAAGAAAAAAAATAATAATTATAATGAGCGATATAAAAATTTTCTCTCAACTCCGTTAAACTTTCACAAAACTCGAGGAAGATATGTTGGCCATGTTTTTTTAGGTACCCTGGAAAAATTAAAACTTACGATGCTTGCTTATGTAAAATAATGCGTCCTCTAGCCTAGGGTGCAGGTGGCTAAGCGCCACACAATTACGTTTATCTTAAAGGAGTGGCGCGGAGTCAGGAATACGTCAAAATGTGCGCGCTAAAGACGTTCCAACGAGCCCACTCAATGCAGATCGGGCGGAAGGACGGGTCGGGGGGTTTCCCATGTAGACCACAGTCTTGGGGTTTGAACCTCCGTAAGAATAACATTGGTTGCATAGGGCGTCATCTTCCGGTACGACCTGGGTAGTACCCCTAGGGGGGCGCTTTCCCTTCCAAATATGAATTATTAATAGAAATTTAATCACCTTCCAACGGCCCGGTCCTGGGTTGTTTCCTAGACGGAAATATTCAAATTTCTCGGGTTTTTCTGGAAAGTTTACTGTGTTGTAAGCGTTTTCATGCGGTCCGCGATCGACCCCTAGCAAGTTTCTTGAGTGGAGTTCGATGCCAGGCGAGACCCGCAACCCTCCCCCAAGCTGACGACTCTCGGACACATCGAGGAGGAAAAAACATAGGAAATTCCCTTTAAATTTTTAAGTTTGCATTATAATTTGGGTGTTTTTTTTGTTTGAATTTGTTCTTTTTGTTTTTTAATTATTTTTTTTGGATAGCGTAGCGAGCGAAGCGAGCGAACGAAAATTCCATTTCACTACATGGAAAAAAAAAACCGGGATTTTTTTTTTTTTTTTTTGTATTTTTTTTGTGTCTGTTAAAACGATTCCCGGGTAAAACCCATATCCATTTTGATGAAATTTTTGAAGGCCCTTTGAAATTCTTGAACTTAAACTGCACGTTTTTGAGCGCAATCGGGAAATTTTTTCTCATAAAAAACGCAATTTTACGATTTTTTTCTTTTTTTAAAAAACATTTCTTCGACTTATAAACTCCTACATGTTTTATCGATTTGTAATATTTTTTCACAGAACTTTATTTATGAAATAAATCTTGTGAAATTTGACGTAATCGAAAATTTTCTCAGAAAATCGAAATTTTACGGTTTTTCATTTTTAAAACAATTCTTTGACTTATAACACCTACTGCTTTATCCTATTGAAATTTGATTTTTTCACAGAACTTAATTTTATGAATTAATATATTTGTGTAAAATTTGAGCCAATCGAATAACTATTTTTATGAAAATTTAATTTTTGGTTTTTTTCTTTTTTTTAAAAAAAACAATAAAAAAATAGTAATTTTAATTTTAAATTTCTTTTATTTAAAAAAAAAACTTCGACAATAATGATTTTTTCCAGAACAACGTAAAATCCGCGAAACACAGGGCAACTTAGGCACCAATTCGCTCACCCAAACAACGCCGGGACTAAGCGTTTTCCTAGTTTTATTTATTTATGAATTGGCCAATACAGCAATTAGCAAATTTTCAGAGCCCAGTATAACAACGATGATTACGGTGCATTTTGTTTGTTGTTTTTTTGTTGTTATCAGTAGAATCAAACATAATACCCCAAAAATTATTAACAGTATTGTTTTTTGGATGAGCGTAGCGAGTGAACGAAGAATCCACTCTATACTGAAGAAAATAATCCAGATTTTTTAAAATTTTAGTATTGTGTCTGTTAACACGATTCCAGCAAAAACCGATACTCCCAATTGTGATGAAATTTTCTGGAGCCTTTAAAAATCTTTGAACTTAGAATGCAGTTTTTTGCGCATCAAAAAATTATTGCGTTAAATCGCAATTTTACGATTTTTTACAATTTTTTAAAATTTCTTCACTTATAACACCTACATGCTCATCCGATGGAATGATTTTTTCATAGAACCTAAATTTTATAAATTTTTATATTTTTGTGTGAAATTTGAGACAATAAAAAAAAATTATTTCTCATGAAATCGCAATTTACGAATTTTTCTAGGCCTATTTAAAATTCCTTGACTATAAACCTTCATGCTTTATCCGATTGTAATGATTTTTTTCACAGAACCTTAATTTTAAAAATTTTATATTTTTCGTGTGAAATTTCAGCGCAATCAAAAAATTTTTGTCTTATAATAATCACAGTTTTCACCTACTTTCTTTAGCGATTGTAATGATTTTTTCAAATTCATTAATTTTATGAATTCATTATTCGTGTACATTTGTGCGTAATCGAAACATTATTTTTCATGAAAATCGCAATTGTAACGCTTTTTTGGGTTTTTAAAAAAAAATTACGCTCATCCAACAATGCTCATGAAAAAGCGTTTGCGAAGCATCCTAGTAGATTTTTGGATGAGCGTAGCGAGCGAAGCGAAGATTTCATTTCCTACAAAAGAAAAAAAATCCGGATTTTTTTTTTTTTCTCTCTTTTTTTTTGTGTGTATTTTTGTCTGTCTGTTAACACGATTCCGGCAAAAACCATACTCCGATTGCGATGAAATTTTATGGAGGCCTTCGAAATCTCTGAACTTAGAACTGACACGTTTTTGAGCGCAATAGTAATTTTTTCTCATGAAAATAGCAATTTTACGTTTTTTTTTTTCGATTTTTAAAAAATTTCTTCTACCTATAACACCTACATGCTTTGTCCGATTGTAATGTTTTTTTTAAACAAAAAACCCTTAATTTTATAAATTGATGAATTCTAGTGAAATTTGAGCGTAATCTAAAAATTATTTCTCATAAAAATCGCAATTTTACGATCTTTTTCGATTTTTTAAATTTTTTCGGCTTATAACACCTACATGCTTTATTTAATTGTGATGATTTTTCACAGAACCTTAATTTAATGAATTTATATATTCGTGTGAAATTTGAGCGTAATCGAAAAATTATTTCTCGTGGTAATCGCAATTTTACGATTTTTTCTATTTATAAATTTCTTCGGCATAAACACCTACATGCTTTATCCGATTGAAATGATTTTTTCACAGAACCTTAATTTTATGAAGTTACATAGGCCTATTCGTGTAAAATTTGAGCGTAATCGAAAAATTATTTCTCGTGAAACTCTCAATTTTACGCTTTTTTAGTTTTTAAAAAATTTCGCTCATCCAACAACGCGCCTGAAAAAGCGTTTGCGAAGCTTCCTATTTAACGATCTTTTTCTTTTTAAATAAAGATTAATTAAAATTTACAAAATTTAAGTTAATTTTTTTTTAAATTTTAAATTTAAATTTTTTTTTTTAAATTCGACTTCGTTATGATTTTTTCACAGAACAACAGAAAATCCGCATAACACATGGCAGCTCAATGCACCAATTACGCTCATCCAACAACGCGGCGGGACCTAAGCGTTTTCCTAGTAATTGTTGGATGAGCGTAGCGAGCGAAGCGAAGATTCCATTTCACTACACTGGAGAAAAAAATCCGGAATGTTTTTTTTCTTTCTTTTTGTATTTTTGTCTGTCTGTTAGCACGATTCCGGCTAAACCGATACTCCAATTGCGATGAAATTTTCTGGAGACCTTCGAAATCTCTGAACTTAGAACTGCCACGGTTTTGGACGCAATCAAAAAATTATTTCTTGTGGAAATCGCAATTTTACGATTTTTTTCGATTTTTGAAATTTTGTCGACTAAACACCTAGGCCTACCTACATGCTTTATCCGATTGAAAATGTTTTTTTTTTTTATAGAACCCTTTAAATTTTTATGAATTAATATATTCGTGTGAAATTAGAGCGTAAACAAAAAATATTTCTCATGATAATGGCATTTTACGATTTTGTTTTAATTTTTAAAATTTCTTCGACTTAGGCCTAACATCTACATGCTTTATCCGCTTGTAATAATTTTTATACAAAACCCTTTAATTTTTATGAATTAATACATTCGCGTGAAATTTAAGCGGAAATCGAATAATTAGTCTTAAAAAAATCGCAATCCCTCCAAACCTCCCCCAAAAAACAAACCTCCCCCCAAGCTAACGACTCTCGGTCACATCAAGGAGGAAGACCTTTGGAACTCCTTATTCTGAAGTTAAAGCCTTTATTATTGCGTTGCGTAGTAATTAGAATTTGCTCTCTCGTACAAACACAATGCGAAATATTGTTGTAATTCCAACACCTTTAGTAGTTTAATTCTCCCCTAGAAACGTTCTGTTTATGTTCATCCCAATCATTTACGCAACCAGTTTTTTTTAAAGTTATAACATAAATTTTATGGACGTAGGTAATGAAACTGTTCGCAGAGAAGCTGTCGAGATTAGAGACTGTAACAGCTGTGAAATGTTGTGGCTTTGGGCATGCACATAAATAGAAGACTTTTTATTCTTAACTCTCATAAGTTTATAATGGTTTATTTTGTATCTTTTCTAATCAACCTGTAGCTTGTCCGCCCCTTCAATTTATTGTTCATTGTTGTATAGTAAAGTGATGGTAAAGTTAATAACCTAGACTTACACTACAACCATAGGTAACCAAACTTTATACGTCAATCAGCAACAATCAATTAAAAAGCCACAACGCTAAATGATTGTACGATTGGAACGAGCAAGGCATACTATGTAACTATTGATTGTATTTGGTGCTGTAAAGGCTTCAACGACGATGGAAACCAAAAGGTTGAGTGATATAGCGTATTTGTGATGTTCAGTTACTCGATTATTACAACATTATCGAATGATTCTACAAACATCGATTATTTATTGAATAGAAAACTATTGTTATCGTGGAGAATCGAGCTCAATGCTAAGATCAATTCCTTATACACGGCTTGTCATTGGTCTGAACATTGAGCTCTGTGATTGGTCAGAGCATTGAGCTCTGTGATTGGTCGGAGCATTGAGCTCTGTGATTGGTCGCAATTTCTGATAGCAGCGTCGCGACGCCCGGAACGCTGGGTATAAATACAGCGCGGTTCGCCCGCGCGCGCTCATTCGACGCTCGACCTTCGCACGTGACACATCTCCAGGCTCCCGCAGCGCGCTGTCCGAGGCAAGAACCCAAGACCCTGGCGAGCCCAGCCGAGCAAGATATGCTTCCGCCGAGCCTCCTTATGGGGCCCCGCCCCCGCCCCAAACTGCCAGATATGCTCCCGTCCAACCCCTGCCCAAACCCCCTGCCAGATATGCTTCATCCTTCCCTTACCGAGTTCAAGTCAGGGGAGCTTGGTCTTCTTCACCACCCTTGACTTGGTTGAGGTCGTGCGGCCCCGGGGGTTTGGTCAGTTCCCCCCGCTAGTTAGCCTCTGTGTCAGCCGGGTGCCGAGCCCCAGCAGTACCCGGGGAAGCACAAGCGAAGACACCTACTTGGGTGTTTAGTTAAGCCCATCAGGCTCTCCCCCGACCCACTAGTTAGCCTCTGTGCCCCGCCGGGTGCCGAGCCACCAGCATTAAACCCGGGGAAGCACAAGCGAAGATACCCACTCGGGTGTTTAGTGCCCTTCAGGCTAACTCCCGACCTGACCCCAGCGCCCGCCTTCCTGACGACCACCTCCTCACCTCAAACCCCGGCCCGGGACCTTTCCCCCACAAGAGCCGAAGAAGAAGGAAGACCCAAGACGAAGCCTCCTCTTCCTTCACCCCCTACCTCGCCTCCCTAACCCGGCACAGCCAATCTAATGGCGGCCCGGGAATATCACGAAAGAGCAAACTTTGTCGATATTCCCTCCTCTCCTACCCATTCATACCTCGACCTCTACCCCACCGAAGATGATTGGCCGAAGCAGAAGGAAGACCAAGACGAAGCCTCCTCTTCCCTTACCCCCCGCCCCACCTCCCTAACCGGCACGGCCATTCTAATGGCGGCCGGTAATATCACGAAGACCAAAATTGTCGATATTCCTTCCATTCCTACCCATTCAACACCTCGACCCCTCTACCCGACCCGAGGTTTATGTGGCCGAAGCGAAGGAAGGGGCCAAGACGAAGCCTCCTCCTCCCTAACCCCCCTACCTCGCCTCACTACCTAGGTCGGTCAGTCAGTCGGCCAACTAGTCAGCCTCTGTGCCAGCCGGGTGCCGAGCCACCAGCAGTACCGGCGAAGCACAAGCGAAGACACCTACTCGGGTGTGTAGTGCCCTTCAGGCTAACCCCAGTCCCACTAGTTAGCCTCTGTGCCAGCCGGGTGCCGAGCCACCACAGTAACCGGCGAAGCACAAGCGAAGATACACGCTAAATTATTTGGGGTGGTTTGTTTCACTTAATACGCCCAGCGGATGGTCACTTCACTCGTTTTGAGTGTTCGTCACTCATTTTTAACTGGAATTGTCACTCGATGTATTGGGTGATCATTATTTTGCTCAAAGTGCTGAGTGAAACCCTGTGACACCGCTCTTTAGTTAGCGATGTTGAGTCAATAGTGAGCGAAAGCATAAAGCTTGTTCAAGGGATAAGTGTTGAGATTTATCTAAGCGATGAATGGGGCTTCTCTTATTGTAGTCTACTGTATTGTCCTGATCGGTGCCAAGTCTAGGGGATGAATAGCAGAGATTTTACCGGCGACGTTTTTAAACATGTTTACTGATAATAATTGGTTGTCATGTACTCATGAAAAAGAACGAGGGAGGCATTCCAATATATATCAACGGTCCTATGTCCACGTCCAGCATCGTCGAAACCAACTAACTCGTCAGTGTCTGTTAGTTCGGCGGGGACC
>JAMZAV010014159.1:0-15549 GCA_024449915.1 Sweltsa coloradensis
TCTTTTTAATTAGTATTTGCAAATATTTGTAAGAATGAATAAGAAAAATAAAATTTGTTTAACGAAAGAATATTTATTTTATTTATTTTTATGAAGGCGTTTATTTAATGTCTACATATTCAGTTATAAAAAAACTGATTAAAAAATGAGGACAGTAAATAAGCTAAGTACAAATGCACACAAAATAATGAATGACCTTAAAATTTATGCAAATTTTGCTAAAAACGTATTAAATTCAGTTTTTGTTTTTGATAGCTGGCCAATTGACATTGGATAAGAAGAGAATCATTTATGAAAAGTATATTCAAATAGTTTTTTTTAAAATTTGAAATAAAATTAATACAATAAAATTTTAATTTATGTTTTTTTATTTAAATTTAAAATAAACGTATATTAAAACGAACTAAAATAGAAATGACGAAGAAAAACAAAACAAAATTTAACCCGGAAAAGTGTAAATTTCCCAAAAACTTTTTTGAAATAATAATATTTTCGGGGAAAACAACAACAAAAACACAAACACAACCAGCAACACATTTTTAAATTTTAATAGGGGCCCTAAAACAACACTAACTAAATTATAATATTGTTACTTATAATCTATAATCGACATTTATGTAACTAAAGCGTAACTCGCGAGACTCTGTTTGGGGAGGTCACGCGCTCGAATCTCGCCAGCAACAATCCTGACTGAAGGTTTCCGAGGTTTTCCTCAGTCGTTAAGGGGAAGAGGATTTAATCCTTTTAAAACATAGCTTTGGACATTCCCTTTGGGCATACCATTGCCCTTAATCCAAAATACATAGTATTAAGACACCTGACATTTAATCTATAGTTTCTCAAGATGTTTTTTATTTTTGTTTCCTAGCATCAACCAAATGTGTTTTCCCATACAAGCGAGGGGAAATGTGTAGGAGGAGGTTAGGCTCCCCCCCCCCCCCCCCCCCCCCCCCCCCTAGAAATCAAAACTTGTATTAAGCTCGTAAATGTAAGCCTTTCCATCATTGTTATTACTAACCAATTACTCCTCGTATTAAGGTTATTATTACCCTTGTTGTCGAGTTTAGGGACGGCTTTTAAGCGCTGAGGTTCTGGGATTGTTAACTGGAGAGAATGAAACTACTCAGCGCCATTTTGCATGTCTAGGCTTCCGAACTCTACTGGATTTTTAACCGAAGCTTTGCCTAGTAAAAACGAAACTTGTATCTAATGACATGCAATTTTTGTATTATAATAGTAAATTTTTGTCTGACGTCATGCTTCATTAAAATTAAAGGTAGTGAAGAATATCACAAATAACAAATGGGAGGCTTTGGTACAAGTAAAGTTGAAGTCCACTGCTATGTAGGCCTATAATGAAAGGGGTATGCTTTGTACAGCAACATTTATTATGGCTCTGTTCAATATAACTATCATAATTATTGCATAATTTTCATCAGTCAATATTATCACTCATGTTATTCATTTATTGCAGGTTTTATTTTATATTATTTTATTAGTGTTCAGGATCTGGTTTTTATGTCTCATTCTCTAATTTTTACATTGTGTATTGATTTCCAGAAACCAATAAAAAATAATAACTAAATAAAGGAGGGATTTTTAATTTTTAACGTATTACTTGTAGTTAAATCCGGGTTTTAAATAACCAAACCAGCATTTATCATAACAATCTAAAATCATAAAATGAGAAACAATGTGAGAAATGTTTTAATCAACCCTGGCCCGTCCTTGTGGCATTTTAAAAAATGAAGAAAAACCAATACCAATAAAACAACTGATTTTAGAATGTCAATAAGTATCAATAAGTATAAATAATTCACACATGTCCAAAATACTATAAAGAGGTTAAAAAACAAAGTCTGGTGAAATTTAAAGAAATTGTATTGTGTAGCATGTGAAATTTTCAAAATGAATTCTGGCATCCTATTCCTTCGAGTTTAGATCTTTATTTTCAATGTTAAAAAAAGCAGGTTTATTATATGTTATATTAAACGAGGGAGCGGAGCGACAAAAGGGTCTCCATTCAACTCGAACGGCTCTCATTCTGTGATTCTGTCTGTCTGTCTGTCTGTCTGTCTTCTGTACGTCGAAAATCAGCCGAATCGCTGAACAGATTGGGCTGAAATTTTAAACAGACATCCGGTACGAAATTTTGAGAAACTGCTAACAAAATTTCAGCTAGATCCATTGCGATTAATCTTACCAATAAATAAAAATGTGATTTTAAAAAATCGATAGCATTTGTTTAGTAGCAGCTAGCGGGACCCACTTACGTGGCTTTCATGGCCTATTGGTAAGCATTAGCCTAAACCCCACGCAGGGTTGAGGTTCGGAACCCGTTAGCTCGAACTTTTTTATATTTTTACACCCACATATTATTTTTGAGGGGTGTTAAAAGGGAAATAAAACTTAGGTGATTTTGTTTATCTTGGAAATTGTTAATGTTTCACGCTAATACGTTTTGAACACGATTCGCATTTCAAATGTTCAATTTAAATATCTAGGAAACGCCAAAGTCGTTGTTAAACGAGTAAGTGAGCCATGGTTGAGTACCCGGATCATTCCTCATACTGGGCTAGATCCTTAGGTATAGGGGAGGAAAGGGGATGTTCCGGGTACTCAACCTTGGCCACTCACTCACTCGTTTTAAAAACGACTTTGGGGGGTTTCCCTAGTATAAACATATAGTGCTTTTCAAGACCCCCAAACAACTCATTAACTGAGCGCTTTTCTATACAAGAACTCATATCAGTGTAATAGTTTTAATGTATATTCATAAAACAAATTCTAATTATACATCACTAGAAATTAACTGCGCGTTTTATAGGGGGTAAAGTTTTGTTTTAAGATACGAAATCCCCTAACTTATAGCGTAATTCAAAATTATCGAAGTAAAAAGTGGGAGTTTTCTTTTGAATAATATTACATAAATAGCCAGGGTTTCGTTTTGATTATCTGAGTGAGATGTTTAAGATAACCTTGTGACTCTCATATCCTGACTTTTACAATTAAAACAAGCAGAAAACATATTTGAGAAATTTCTCATGGGCAGATTTGGGCCAAATTTTGGGGAACGGGTGGGGTTTCAAAGTTTGCTCTACAAAACTAGTAGGCCTTAAAAAAAAACCATGGGACGAATATTGTAAACCCGGGTTGGCTTCATGACTTAAATTAATTAACATGATTACGAAAATATTAATTAATGAAATGCCATTATTTCCCAAATTTAGGTATTTTTTTATTTGTATAATTTTTTTTGAAAAGGCGTCCGCGATGGGTCATAAGATTGGGGCGCAGGTCCGAAATGGGTTCGAATCCCGCATAAGGCATGGGATAAATTTTCTTCAGTTCACCGGGGTATCACCTCTCATCGCCTCGGAATAGCATTAGTGGCAATAATAGAGACGGTAGCAAAGCAATAAATCACCATCATTTATTTTGTTAAAAATTAAACGTATTGCTGTAAATCTTATTTTCGGTTTTTTGTTACAATTCAGATCATCAATAACTATTGAATATCTTAATTCTTGTCCTGATTCTGAATAGGGATTCTATGTTTGGGTTTAAAAACTAAAAATATCCGTCTCTTATTGCACGAAGGTGATATACATGATACACAATATTTTAACAAACCTGCATGTTCTATGTTTGTTCTATACACTACTTCTTGGACTTCACCCCAATCGGAGAAGTATGTTTCATGATTGTGTAAACCTACAAACTGTCGTACATTATTCGTCTAGTCTGAATATTGACAATACCAATTCCAAGTGTATTTTTAAGTAGGGAATCGCCTGTTATGATCGAACATGTGATCTCTATGGGACTAGAAGAACGCTAGCCTATAGCAGTAAAAGTCAAGTCATCAGCTCAAGAAATATCTTTTTAAGTTTAAGGTCATATAATATTAATCATCATGGTAAAATATTACAGGTGTTTTGGCTTTTATAAATATTCCGAATGCCCATATTTAACATTATAACTTAACATTTTTTAAATGAAAATTACAGCTTTGATAAAATGTTTCAGATTTCAACGCTTTTGAGCCTGGCGGTATTTTTGCAAGTTTTTGTATGCATAGGATGAATAATGTCCACCAAAGTGGTCATACACACTGCCACCTTCACCTGCACTTTTAACTTTTATTTTTTTTCAAATGCGCGTGGGCGTGTCATCATTCACTCTTACATTTGTCGGTTACAGGGTGGGTCAACCGTTAGGGGGATGCAGCCACAGGCAAGGGAAGAGAAGGGATTTCTCATGTCGTTGTTGTCTCGTAGTTATCGTCGTCGTCGGTGAGATCGTCGAAGTGAGAGGGAGGGGTCCCAGATAACGACTGCAAGAGCTCGCACATAGTTTCGGTTTCGAAGAGTAAATTACTCCCCTATATTTGCTCTAGTTGATGTTTGCGAGATGGTCTTTGCCCCCTTTCTCGCTTTTTACTATGTTGGTGTAGCAGTGTTCGTTCCCTAGTAATAGTGCAATGTGATGGATGATTGTGATAGGGAAAGTGGAAGTTAGTGGGATTATAGTGTCTGTGGTTGTATAGTGACAGTGGTAGGTAAATTGGTAGTGGAATTAGTGGTATTGTAGACGTGATGTTGGTGGTAGAACGTTGTAGTGGTACACAGGGTGCGAATTGACGGGAGGAGAGTGGGGGGGGGGGGAATTTCCCCCTCTTGGAAATTTTCACCCCCTCTGTTTTACGAAGGAATCCCCCCAGGGTTTGGCAAATCCCCCCTCGGGGTTTCCCCCATCTTTTTCTCATATTATATCAAATGACTTCACTCGAAATGTTAATAAAATGTGTCAATTTACCTGTCCTTCCTTAAAAAATTTATACCAAAAGTTTGCTTCAAATTTACCACTCAAGGGAAATTTAATCCCCCCCAAAATTTTCCTCAAAATTCCTTTTTAAGGCCATCCCCGGAGGAAAATAATCCCCCCCAAAAAATTTACCCCTTAAAAGCCTACACCACAGATACCATACTTGACCATCCCCCCCCTCTCCCCAAGCCGTCTTTTCGCACCCTGGTATAGAAAAATAAAAGCAAAAGGAGTGGGGGAAAACTAGACGGGGCGTTTTGTAGTGACGTGACGGGGGGAAATTGTTTTTTTCGTTTTTCCTTTTATTTGTTTGTTCCTAATAAGCTCTAAACATTTATCCGAGCACCCTAATTTTTGGGACTTGTGGTAAATGATCCCCCAAAAGGGGGCATCACCCGTACCCGTGCCCATGCCCAAACCAACCGGGGATTCCGCCCCCGCCCAAAAAGTAAAAACCCCACTTTCCCCCCATTTAATGGGGGCCCCCCCCCGTCGCCCCAAGTGGCCCCCGGCCCATCACACCGCCCAAACCCGTTTTGTACCTCTTTCGGCCCTTTCCAACAAATCTTTTAAACAAGGTGGCGGGGGGGACATTTTTTTTCCAGGTTTTTTAAAATTGTTGGGGGTTTTGTACACCTCGCGCCCGGGGGGTGTTTTTTTTTGGCGCGTTTTTTTGACAAAGGGAAAAACCCTTTTTTTGCCCCCAAAGGGTGGTCTACCGCCGTCGTCGACGTCCCCTCCCAACTAAATACCTTTTGTTTTGGGATTATTTGGCAGTGACTAAAAGGCTTTTCCCTTTTTCCCCTTTTACTTTGGGGCCCATTTTTTTGGGCCCCCTTTAAATTTAAAAGTCAAAACCAACAACAAAACATGCCTTTTTTTCTTGGGTTGTCATTGAGCTGATCCTTCCCCTATCTATATCCTATCGGCATAACAAGGGGGTTTTATTCCGTTTTTTTTGAAAAAGGGAAAAAATCTAGACAAGGAGGGTTTTTAAATTTTGTGAGGGGAGGGGCCATGAAATGCCCGGCCCAATACAAAAATATTGAAAAAGGGGAACCCCGCCCTTTTTTGGTGAAGTTTTGAGGACACGGAAAGGGCCCCGGGTTTTCCCTATTAGGGCCAAAAAAAACCCCCCAACTGGGGGTTTTTAGAACCCTTAAAGGGAACACCCCCGACGCTAAAGGCATCTGCCCAAATGATGTTTTTAGCCAAAAGATCGCCCTTATTTTCCACGTTAAAAACCCATTTAAATTAATTTTTAAATTAATTATAAGTTTTTCCCAGGGGAAAGAAATAACCCCTAGTTTTTGAGGAAAAAAAATTTAAAAAAAATTTTTTTTTTTTTTAAATTAAAAAAAATATTTGATTGGTGGGTAAATAAAATGCTTTTTCCTTTTTGAAAAAACCCTGGTACAGGAAATTTGTAAATTTTTTCGGGCCCGGAAAAGGGGTAGGACATTTGTGGTTTTTTTGGGACTAAACTTTCAAGGGCTTATTTTTGATAGAATTTAAAAAAAATTTTTTTAAAATTTATTTTTTGAAAAAAGCATTTTCAGATATGGGAATTCCCCTTTTGGGCGGTGATTGTTTTTGTCTACCTTCCCAAATTGTATTGGGCCTCGCCTTTTTTAAACCCCTCAGCGTCAAAAAAGACTTTAATCCCCAAAATTTAAAGGCCTAATCCCTAAAAACATTTTTCAGGCGGGGCCCTGCAGGGTTTTTTTAGAAATAAAAAAACCAACTCTACAGTTTTTAATTCAAAAAAATTAAAAAAAAATTCAACCAAAACTCAAAAAAAAATTTTTTTAAACACAGGGGGATTTGCCCCTTTTTTTTTTTTTTTTCTTTGGTGGGTTTTTGCTTGGGAAAAAAAAATGATAACTTTGGAACTTGAGATGAAATTTATGCATTGAAAAAAGAAATTCCTTTTTTTCATAAACAGCGGGGTTTTAAATTTTAAACTATTCTGAACACTGTGGGGGAAATTTGATATTTTTTTGAACCATAATTTGGTCATAACCCGTTAAATTACACCCAGTAAAAGTTACACAAAACGGCTCAGAAGTACCCCCAAAAAAGGGGTTTTGGAATGGTTTGCAACAGAGTTCCGGTCTGTGGGGTTTAGGATCGAATGTACAAAAACCGAAAAGGGAAAGGAACGTCTCACAGCCCGGGAATCGCCATCGTGGGTGGGGCCTACCCCGAAAAAACGCAAAGGCCCGGAGCCCTCCCCAGTGCCCCTTTCCCGTGAAAATTACTTTTTTTTTTAATTTTCAATAATTTTCGAAACATGACGCCCAGTAACCTAGCAAATTTTAAATAAAAAGCTTTGAAAATCTTGGGAACTAGGTAAAAGATTGAAACAAAAAAAAACAAAAGAAGGTAGCTTTTTTTTCTGGGAAAACCCTTTTTTTGAAAAGCACTGCTTTCCACCGCTTGTTTGATGAAATCTTTGAAAAATTTAACTAAAAGAATTTTTTTGAAAATTATTTTTTAAATGGGCATATTTTATGTAGTGAAAAATAAATCGGGTTGAGCCCCCGGGGTTTTGACCGAAACATTTACCTTTTTTCATAAAAAACTTGTACCGGTTGCCCCCAAAAAAACTAAAAAAAATTACTTTTTTTTGTAGGGGGGGGGGGGGTTTTGAAATTTTTAGTGAGAAAGGGACCGGATTTTTTAAACCCTATACCGGGGCATGGAAAGATAATTTTTTATAAAAAATGCTTCCCTGAAAAATTTAATTAAAAACCCAATAAAAGTTTTTTTCCCCTTTCCCAAAAGAAAAAATTAAATTTTCTCTGGGGGGTTTTGGGGGGGGAAGAAATTTATTAATTTTTTGGTTTTGGGGGGTCCCGGGGTTTGCCTCGTGTTTTGAAAACGTAAAAATCTTAGGCCAATACATTTTTGACGCTACCTTACAAATGCTGATAATTTTCCCAATAATAGAAAATATAAGTCTTATGATACAAATTTATATTTCATTTGGGAAGTTTTGAACTTTTTCGGGGAACAAAATATAAAAAAAAATATGTCACTATAGTGGGGGGCACAAACGCAAAAATGTGCCCTTTTTTTTAAATTTTTTTAACTTTGTATTAAACCCCCAAATTTACGAGAACGTTTGAAAACATTTTTTTTGGTTTTTAAAGTCTTAAAAAAAATGCGGCCCACATGTGTTAAAATTTATTTTAAATGCCCCAGAAATTAATACGAATTCCCCAAGATAGGGCATGAATGCGTTTTTTTTTTTTGGGCCCTGCGCGCCCTTATTTATTTTTCCGCTGCCCGCGACGGGGGCACATTGTGAGATTTATAAGGGGAAAAACCCGCTCTATTTTTTCCCATTGGGCCATTGGGGTTATCAACAAATGTTTTTTGGGGGTTTTTTAGCTGTGTAATTTTTTTTAAAAAGTTTATTTTTATATTCAGGTCAATTAAAACTTTTCCCTTTACGTTTTTGCCCAAACGACAGCAAAAAAAATTTGCGGAACAAAGCTGCACCCCCGTCTTGCATAAAAAAAATTAAAATTTTCCCTTTTAAACAGAGGGGCCCTTCATTGAGGGAAATTTTTTTTAAAAAACTGAATAGTGGGGCCCAAAAACCCCTTGAAAAAATTAAAAAATTTTTGGGGAATTTAAAGCCCCGTCGGGTTTTGATGTTATTTGTACAGCCCAAACGTTTATTTTTGTTTTTTTCCCGGGTTTTTTAGAGATTTTTTTTGCGTTTTTTGTTATCCCACACATAACAAAAACTTGAAAAAATACAGCCAAACCCTTACCCCACCCCAAAAGAAATGAAAATTCTAAAAAAATTTACCTCAAATCTGGTTTCTGATAAGGTGCCCTTTGTGTATGCGCACCGCGGCTTTTGGGTGCGGCCCCCCTAAATGGCCCCCTAGATATAAATCAAGATTTAAAATTCCTTTTTTTTAGAAATAAAGACTGGGGTCCCTATTATTACCCCCCAAAAGTATTCCCAAAATTTGATCCAAAATTATTGTTAAACATGTCGAACATTTTAAATTTTATGGAGTAATTTTAACTTTCCTTTAAAGCCTTTCTAAAAGCGGGAAAATGTGTTTTTTAAGATCCCAGGTTTATACGAAATTTTAGCATGGTTTTACGAAAAAAAAAAAAAGGGAAATGTTCCCAAACTCAAAAAAGTAATCGGGTCAGACACTTTTCCCATTTTGTGACGGCCCAAAATTTTTAGACCTTTAGGGCGTTATCGACCTGTACAAAAGAAAATGTTTTTTTTTCCCGTACTGTTACCGTTTTTGAAGATACATATTGAAAACTTAATGTGAAATTCCACTATTCTTTTCCGTTTGGGGTGTTTGATCAAATTTTCTTGTGCATTGAAAAAACAAAATACAACCCCCGTATTTAAAAACCCCCGTAAAAAAGGGTTTTTTCTAAAAAGAGTGGTTAAAATGTCCCGGGAAAATTTATAAAAAGTTGGGCCTTTAAAGGGCGAAGAAAAACTTTTCAAGAAAACAATAAAGACGAAAAAACCCCTGTACGTGGGGCATCAAAACCTTTTCCCAGAGAAAGGTTTTTTTTCACCAAACCCCATTTTATATATTTCCCTTTTTTGGAGGGTTTTAAAACCTTTTAGCAATGGGGCAAAACTAATGAGCCAAAACAACCCCAATTTATAAAAAAAATCAGGGGAAAAGGGGGAACAAATGTAAAAAATAAAAAATTTCCCTTTTTAATTACAATTTTTTAAAATTTAAAAGGTTTTTTTGGGAACATCACAAATATTTTTGGGAGTTTTAAAACCCCCCCAAAAAAAAAAATTGGGAAAAAAAAAAAAACGGCAGCCAAGCTCCCTTCAAAAATTTTTCGGCTGTGAATGCCTTTTGGGGGTATAGAAGTTGAGCCAAGGGATTTTATTCTTTCCCCCCTATTTTTTGCAAAAGAAAAGAAAATAAATCATTGGGGGGGGGGGGGGCCCGTTGAAAAAGCGCTAAGCCCAAACCCTTTTTCCATCATTTAAATACATGCAATTTTTTAAAAAAAAATTTTGCTTTTAAACTTATTTTTTTCACAATAATTTGAAATTGTGGAGGCGGTAGAAAAAAACCCCTGTTCGCTCCCAAGGGCGGTCACCCCAAAAAAAAGGGGGGGATAGGGAAAAAATGCAGAAAAATAGACGGGACCCACCGGGGGCCCCGGGGCTCGTTCCCCCGGAGGTCCCTTTGTATCCAAGGGTGAAAACTTTAAATTTTTCCCCCCACCCAGCAAAACCCGGGAAATTTTTTTTTCGATTTTTTCGCAATATTTTTAAAACAGAACTGGTTTATCAACGGTTTATTTTTTTTTTTTAAAATCATGAACCACATTCCGGGCATCACCGGTTTTTAAGATTTTTTAAATTTTTTTGGGGCGGCGTGGGGAAAAATAGCTGAAAACCCCCCAACTGGGGGGAAAAACAGGGTTCCCCCGTTAGCATCGCCTTTGCTTGGGGTTGGGGGGCGAACGACCCTCCCGCCCCAGATTTTCGTTCCAGTAGAAAACCCCTACAAGAAAGTCATGCACACTTTTTAAAAATGCCTAGTGCTTTAAAAAATAAATTTTAAAATTTGACGTGAAATTTTGTTCAGAAAATTTAAGTAAATTTATTCAAAAATTAATTTTCATATTTTTAAAATTTTTGGTTGAAGTTTTATTGCCAATTTTTCTGTTACAGTGTTCGGGTTTTGGCCCCCCGGACCTCACGTAAATAGTAAACTCTGCGCGACAGCGGAAGGGAAAAAAGACGCCCCGGCCCAACAAAAGGCCCTGTCATGCACTATTTCAGCGACTTCCCTATTCCCGTGCTTTAAGTATTTAACACATGTGACCCGATGTTTTTAAAACCCGATAAACCAAAAATATGTTTTTCAAACGTTTTTTGGAAAAATTTGGGAAAAGAAATTAAACAAAGTAAAAAATTTATAATAAGTCCCCATTTTTTTCGTTTTTGACCAATTTAAATATCAAAAATTTTTTTTTAAAGGGTTAAAAAAGTGGGGGTTCACTGGAAAGGTGATTCGTTTTTTTAAAAAAATCGTAAAAAAATTTTTGATTTAGAAAAGGATCAAAAGGGTGAAAAAGTTTAAAAGCGGAAGCCCCTCCCCCCGGCGCGCTCCAAAAAAGGCAAAGTAGAAACCCAAAGGGGGATTCTTTTCGGGATACGGTTTATTTGGGATGTAATTTTTAAATTTGGGTTTTTAAAAAATATAATGTCATCGGGTTTTACCGCCGGGAGGGGGCCAAAATTCATAAAAATTTGGCCCATTGCCGCTGGCACGGGTGCGAGGAAGCCTTTGCCATTTAGAGTAAATTTTCACTGGAAAGTTTTTAAAAAATTTTTTTCCGTTTACAAATTATTTAAAGGAAAAAACAATAATGGGGAAAGAGTAAAAAAAAAATAAAAAAGTTTTCCCCAGACGGGGGCCGAAAACCGGGGGGCCTCTCGCAGCAAAAAAAACCAAAAGCTTAAAACCCCTCGGCCAAAAATTTACCACGGTAAACGTTTCCCCGGGCTAGAGGTGATTTTTTTATACAGATTTCCGATAACTTGCCGGGTAAAGCGTTTAAAAATTTTTTCCCTGGGCTATTAGGACAAATTTTTAAAAAGTTATAAAACCCTTTTTGTTCGATATTTTTTTAGAGTGGGAATTTAAAGTCCTTTTCACAAAGTACATTATAATTATTTTTTGTCCCCTTAAAAACTTTTGGGTTGTCCCGTCCCCGTCCCCATGAAATTTATCCCCAACCCCGCCCCCCAAAAAATATTCGTGGTTTTTTTAAACGTGGGGTGGGAATGCGGGGAGCCAGGCCCCAAAGGGGGGAAGCGCAACTGTATTGGGAAGCCTCCGAAAAGCCCGGGCGATTTAAATTTAGGTAGTCCAAACCCCAAAAAATTTTAAAGCGCTCGGGGCCCCCCCTTTGGGGCCTTTAAAAATTAGTACTTCCCCGGGTCATATCTCAGGGGACGTAAAAGGGAGAAAATCGTGGGGTTTTCCTCCCCATATGCAAACCACTAAACCCCCGTTCTCCCGTCATTCACAGTTCCAAAACCCCACTCTCCCGGGAAATACGCTTTGTTTTTATTTCACTAAAAAAAGGGCGATACGGGAATTTTTAGGT
This sequence comes from Sweltsa coloradensis, assembly GCA_024449915.1. Taxonomy (NCBI): domain Eukaryota; kingdom Metazoa; phylum Arthropoda; class Insecta; order Plecoptera; family Chloroperlidae; genus Sweltsa; species Sweltsa coloradensis. The sequence goes on from JAMZAV010014159.1 coordinate 11,974, forward strand.
GGGTGGGAAACCCCGGGGGGGTTTGGGGGGTGATTTTGGAAAGGGGGGGCATTTAGTCCCCCCCGGGGGTCTTTTAACCCCGGGAAACCCCCACCCAAAAAATTTTAAATCTTTAAAAAATCGTTTTTTGATTTTTACCCCCCCACTCGGACCGAACCAAAATTCCCCAATTTTTTTTATGTTTAAGAACCCAACGGTAAAAAAAAGTTTAAAATTCCCCAAAATTTTTTCTTCTTTCTGTGGTTTTTAAAAAACTTTTTTTGTTCAAAAAAATATAATACCGGGGTGTTTTTTTTTGCACCATAATTTAAAAAATTAAATCAAACAGTCCCAGTTGAGTGGTTGTAATGTTTTTGTTTATATGGATTAAAGACGCGTCAAAAGTTAGGTCATAGTGCACCACTCTAGCTTACGGGGTTTGGGGAGGAGAGGCTCATGCTGGTCAGAACCAGCCACGAGTAAGGGGAGGAAAGGGGGGTTCTCACGTCGTTGTCGTCTTTGTCTTCGTCATCGTTCGTGGTGTCGTTGTCGTCATCGTCGTCGAGGGGTCGTCAATGGAAGGGGGAGGTGTCCCCGACGACGATTGCCAGAGCTCGCCTATAGTTTTGGGGAGTAATATACTCTTCTCTTACTAGCTGATGTTTGCGAGGTGGACTTTTTCTCTTAAATCGCCTTTTACTATTAGCAGAGCCATGCTCTGGGCCAATTCTGCCCCGGGCACAGACGGGGATAATAAACATATTATTTACTTCCCTCCGAGTTGTTTGACTATGACGTCAGAAAGCCCCACGTGCGCGCGCATCACTGGGACAACACAGTCACAAAGTGAGTGACAAGATCCACATCTCTAACAGCGAGATGTCATTTCCATAACAAGACGAGCTTAGCTCTAATCTGAACCACATCTTGAATCCTTCATGTACAAGAGACGTGTGTTGGGCTCACCGTGTCAGAGCTGGCTAGGCGTGGATGAATACTCATTAGTCTTAATCTAGGTTTACAACCAAGATCTACAAGCAACTTTGTTGTTGTGCTAAACGTAGGGATGAGAACGTTAGCGAAATCCAAACAGGATTCTAGTAAAGAAATGTCATAAAGTTAAGATTGCTCTTACAATATTAATATTTAATTAATGTCAGAGTGACGAATTCAGGCGAAAACGTTTTTTTTTAAATAACAGCAAATGTTTCTGAAAATAAACAAAACAAACAAAATGAAATCATCTATCCATAGATAATATAACATGTCGTTCACTTTTGGTTTTAGACATTCAGTTACTACTTCCAAGTGCTGCTGACAGAGGTGTATAGTTCATGCATAAGTTCGCCGGTTCGATGATCCAAGACTTCTTCATTCAATGAGGAGTGTTGTGGTGATTTACTCTTTAAATCTTTAATAGCTCTTGGGCATCTCACACACATACTTGACTATCTGCAGAGGGGCATACAGGTTTCCACTAAAAAATAATACAAAATTTACTTCCAAGAGCTTCATAGGAGTGACAACATTCATACACCATTTCCTACGTTATTTTCTGGTGCATACCGCATATTCTCACTAAAACTTAAATCGAAATCTGTTGAAACGTTTATTCTGCCAGCCAAGTGAACTCTCAAAAAACGTTTGCAAATAATTTGAAAGTATATGTCTTGAGGCCTACCAATGAGCAATGTAGTTGCATAGTCTGGAGTCTTCATTCAATAACATTTTTACCAAATGAAATAACAGTATGCGTTACATAAAGTGAAATAAAACGAATAGAAACGTGTTTTTTTTTTACAATCGTAAATGCTGCATTTTCCTTGGTCCCGGACATTTGGTCCAATATGGCGACCACATTTCCCGCAAAACAATAAGAGTGGTTTTTGTTCTTGCCCGGTTCCAATAAGGCAGCTTTGTGTAATAACCATGGTAACACGTGGACTAAACCGTCAGCGGCGAACTGAAACTAATAACACGAGAGAAGATCTCTGCTCGCTTTTATCACAGCTTGAGACAATAATGATAAAAACAATCCATTTACACTGTCGCTTCATCGCGAGGGCTTTTATTGCTTCGCGCCATCTGGCACTGACAAGAACTAGCGCGGGAAACAATAGCGACGGCCATTTTGTCCGTTTTATTCCCGCGCAATCTCGTTCGCGGTCGCTTCCGATTGGGGGATTCACTAGTCGTCGAGTGGTCCACAGCCTGTTAAATGGTTTTGATGGGGTCGTTCACAAAAGTTTACATGATTACGCAGAAAATTGATTAGTTGTCGCCGTGGCGCGTTTTCGGCGAGGGTAATTTCTTATTACTTCGTTGGGGAAATTGTTTGTGCTACTATATACATAGGTTCTTGACAGGGATGAGTCTCTAGTTTATTTGTACTGTTGTGAATGAATTGAGTAGAAATGTGTGTGCTTTTAGGTGGCTTGAATTAGATGCTTTTTAATTTCATATAGTGCTCATCGTTGCTGGCATTCAGATCTCAGCAAGAGCATGAGATAAGTGGATGGAAAGTGACATTGGTTGTTAGGTTGGGTTGGGGTGTTCTTTATACTATGGGATGAGGTGCAAGCTGGGTAGGGCCTACGGCAAATGCAAATTATTCAGTTACTAAATATTATTATCAATTATTATAAATATTACCATTATTATTATTAAATTATATTATTATATTATCTGTAATGTGTTGATCAAGCTATGATGATAATTTTAAATTTTAATCTACATGCAAATAAGAAGGAAGCTGATTCTTAAGGGGTTTGATGGAATAAATAGTATGGCTGCCAAAATTGGCATGTGCGTTGACGTCATTTGTCAAAATTTCAGATTCATTTTCAGATTTTAACTCGAGGAAATACATGATAATTCTATTTTGGCGGTTTGGCCCAACATCCATGACAGTTGTATACGAATCGAATTTCGTGAACTTGTAATCACGAACAGAATTAATCTGAACATATGTCATTATTTCAATATGTTATGCACCATACATCCAAAATAATTCTTCTATAGCTCTACACAAATGTTATAGTCCACCTCTTGGCTTTCTGAATACCTGTAACTATCAAAACCATCTTAAAAATCCAAAATACACAATGAAATGTCATACTTTCACATGTTTCAATTATTTCCAACTCCTTTCAACTTTTCAACTTCGTTCATGGATCTTTGTGGACCTTCATGTAGCCTATATCCTTGCGTGCATGTACCAGTCACCACGTGTACACTGTAACAAATATTGCGATAATTTTACAAGCATGTACTTGGCGTTTTTAGTGCCAAGCATGGAACTGTAAAATTGCACGTACATGTTCCTTGTAAAAGCGCATATTGATTTTGTGATTTTACAACTCCCAATTTAAAATCTTCACGAACATTGACTCTGCCAAAATACTAAAGACAATCTACATAACTACAAAAACAACGTCGTTTAAAATACGATCTTATGAGCATGTATTAATACATTCTGGATTCAGTAATAATCTGAAAACAGTTTTTGTGAAATGTTTGAACCCATGTTCATGGAAAAATACAATCATTTTACATTGTTCTATGACGCTAAAGTGCATGTCGCAAAAAACGTGTTAC
>JAMZAV010014160.1:0-14255 GCA_024449915.1 Sweltsa coloradensis
AAATTTTGGTGTTTAATTATAAAATAAATAAAAATAAATATATATTTTTTTTTAAAACACAGTAAAATATTGTTCTAAGAGCATAAGAATTTCTAACTTATGCTCAGGTCAACTATATAAGCTTTCAATATAAGTTTTAGTTTATATTTACTTGATAAAATGTATTTTAATATGCTTTATTAAACATTTTATTAGTTTAGATTTTAAGATATGCCAATATCAGGAACTCAGAAAATATCCACAAATATGTTTGACCAAATTCCGACTTTAGTTTTTGAATACCTTGTGAAGTATACCGATATAAAACGAAAAACTCAAAATGTATAACTTATTTCAAAATCAACTCGGTCCTAGTCGTTTTCATGTTTATATTAAACACCATTTATGTGACAACGAATTGGGTAAAATATGAAAAACTTATTTACACGGGCACTGATGAAGTAAAACGAACACATATGTAACAAATAATCATAGTTGGGTGTAAAGGGGTGTCCTGCGCCAGAGGAGGATCTCGATTTAACGTGGCCTCTTATGGAGAATCCTCACAAGCAACGGAGGAACGTGGCAGGTGATTTAACCGTACTATATCTTATGTTACCACATTGTAGGGCGTAAGTAGCATCACCCTTTCTTAATTTAAGACACTCCAACTCCTTCCAACCTCTCATGCATTCTGTGGAATTGAAAATTTGCAGTTTTATTTCGAGACGCATTTTACGTTTGTAATTGAATAGACTTACACTTAATAGTGAGTATCACGATTATAAAATAAATAGTTCATCTTCACTATTTTGAATTGATACTTCGCAAAAAAAAATGAGCGCCTATTGATTGCCACAATTCCTGTAGAGTGAATTTATTAATATTAAACTGAATGTAAATACTAATTAATGCTTTGGAAAATGTCAAACGATTGCGTGCAATAACAAACACAATTATAAGCATGAGTCAATCAGTAAGATAAAAGGTATAGTATAAGAATAGGTAAACACAATAAACAACAATTTGCTAAAATTTGTACATACATATATATTTTTTCATCATTTATACTAAAGTAACATTTTTCAACCACACGTGTATTTTCGTTGTTCACAATCAAAAATTACTAAGGCACACCAATAAAAGTAAAACATATTATTTACTTGCTTTACTTTCTACTTCCCCATAAAGTATGATTATACAATAAACAATATGTTTTACAAACCAATTTTCTGATTAGATGTTTACATGTTTGTTAATTATAACTTAAGTGACCATACGTCCATGTTTCATACCCTCATCAAGTAAATACTGTTTATCATCTGCTGGTGACGAAGCAATATTTTCTTGTTCAACTGTAAACATGTTCATGCTTACGTTGTTTTATCGTGTACATGTATTTATTTATTATTTTACTGTGAAATAAATATTTTTTATAATAAAACTTTTAAATGTCTAGCTATCCGTTGATGTCATTTTTATTTATCGGGTTTGTTTCGTAGCGGTGGCAATCATGATATTTTTATGTCGAGGGTTCAATGACCAAACGTCGACATAAAAATACCATGAATTGCACCACTACAAACAACCCGATAAATAAAAAAGTCTTTTTTTATAATGTTCATGACGTATCACCTTTTTAATGGTATGTTTCACAACACCTTTAACATTATTTACTTTTCTTCTCCGTCTGCCTTCAATAACGAATATATTTTAGGCCTCAGACCAATAAGCTCTTTGATTAAACTCCACACATTTCATCTTCATTTTCCCAAAAAGTATTTTGGGTTTTTTTGTATCAAATAGAAAGTGTTTTAGGATAGTTTGTCGTATCGACCAACTCTTTATTTTCACAATATCCCTATACACATCTTCACTTTCAATTTCTATAAGAGAGGCTGACAGTATCTGTGAAAAGGAGAGTTGCGTTTTTCCCATATTTTCTTACTTAACTCTAAAACAGCAAACCCTTCATAAATAGGTCGGTTAAGAAGAAAGTTTTCGTAATTGATTTTTCATCTACTAGGTTATTTGTAAATGTAATGAATCCTTCAAAGGCAGGAGATGTACCTAATTTTTTTGCTTTCTTTTCAGTGTTTACCGAATTGACATTAACCCTCTTTCTCAATGACTCAAGCGTCTTTCCGTATTTGCTGTTAGACATCGATTTGTAGTAATTTTTCTCAAATTCATTCTTAGCACATCTCCTCTTTTTAGTATTTAAATCAATGAAAGGTTTTAGCAACTTACTCTGCTTAAATTGAATAACTATGTATTTGTTTCAATTTCATACCCAATTGATTTATTGTTTTTAGATTAAGTGATTTAATTTTTTTAAAGTGACGTATAAGAATTCAATTGAAATGTATAACAGGGTGTGTCCTGTACACCACTTCTCCTAATTCTTATATTACAACATATTCTTAGGCCTATATTGAAGCAATGTTCATTAAATCAATATGTTGTAGTTATCTAAGAACAATAATTCTTTCATAGACACTACATCAACATATTTTGGATGAGCGAAAGCGAGCGAAGCGAAGATTCAATTTCACTGTGTGGCTCGTTGGTCTTGTTGTGTGGTTAGTTGGTCTTGGTGGTTAGCGTATCTGCTTCCAATGCAGAAGGTCCAGGGTTCGATTCCCGCTCAGAAGTCAGAAGATTTTTAACTTCTCATTTGGACTTAAGTCCATCAGTTCTTGTCTTAGGAGTTTGTAAACGGTGACTTTGGAGCCGTCCTAGCAACGAAGCACATAATAAATTTCAGAGTTGTTCTGAATCGGCCTTGCTGATTCTGGCGTTGATTCGCGAGTGTTCGAACTGTCCATACCACTGATTGCTATATTTCCTATTAAAAATATCGATCTTTGGTTGGTTATCGCTCACTCGTCGATTGCGTCGGGGCCTGCAGGGTTGGCTTGGTCGCTTTGATTTAAAGTCCCCCACTGAAAATCAGTTATAAAACTGAGCGGGTAGACTCTAAATAAAATTCATTATTTATTTATTTTATTTTTTTATTATTTTTTACTACACTGAAGAAAAAAAATCCGGAATGTTTTATTTTTTCTTCCTTTCTTTCTTTTTTTTTGTATTTTTGTGTTTGTTAACACCAAAGATTAGTCACGATTCCGGCTAAACCAATACTACAATTACCATGGAATTATTTTGAGGCCTTCGAAACCTCTAAACTTAGAACTGCCACGTTTTTGAGCGCAATCGGAAAATTATTTCTTATGAAAATCGCAATTTTACGATTTTTTTTCGATTTTTAAAAAATTTCTTCGACTTATAACAACTACATGCTTTATCCGATTTCAATTATTTTTTCACAGAACCTTAATTTTATGAATTTAGATATTTGTGTGAAATTTGAGCGCAATCGAAAAATTATTTCTCGTGAAAATAGAAATTTTGCGGGGTTTTTCTTTTTAAAAACAATTCTTTGACTTATAACACCTATATGCTTTATCCTATTGTAATCATTTTTCACAGAACCTTAATTTTATGAATAATATTTTCGTGCGAAATTTGAGCACAATCGAATAATTATTTCTTATAAAAATCGCAATTTTCGATATTTTTCTTTTTTTAAATTATGATTGATTAAAAACAAATAAGGTTTATTTTTTATTTAATTTAATTTAAATTTATAAAAATCTTGAAATGAGTAATAATTTTTTACAGAACAACAGAAAATCCGCATAACACATGGCACCTCAATGCACCAATTACGCTCATCCAACAACGCGGCGGGACGAAAGCGTTTTCCTAGTTATTATCACGTGAACATCATATGATCGCGCTCACACGTTTTCTATCAATATTGAAATTGTTTTCATTATTTTACCGACTGTGTGTCGCACCTACCTATGGATTCGTTTTAGTCACGATTCAGTTGATACCAAATGTCACATCATTAAAAACACATATTTCGAATTTACTATTTTCAAACAAAACTTTTTGTAAGTAAAATGCAAGGATAATCAAAATTTCCCTAAAGTGAAATTTAACTATGTTGAACTTAATAGTAAAAATCCACGATTATTTTTTGAATGTGTAACATAATAATTATATACATCCCGTTATGAAAATCGTGTTCAGGATACCATTCAAAAAATTATTGCAGAGTTAATAATATAACGCCTCAATTTAATTTTAGCAAAGCACTTCCCAATCTTCATAGCTAGCCCATCGCCAGCGTTTCTTTAATGTTATTTATAAAATTTCAACAAATATCATATATAAGAAGAGAATACAGTTTACACAAATTTTATTAAACAATCTGACATGAATAAAAAATTACAAGTATCCATACAAGAGATTTCAAGGTCATACTCAAATTATTCTATTTTAATTCACGTCTATTAATTAATAATATGCTGTCTTTTAAATAAATATTTTTACAAACGTCGTCCATTTATTTCAAAGAAATATATGGTAAAGTGATAATTAACGATTAAAAAGTACATTACAACAAATAAAAATAAAAATAAATATTTTGTTTAAACTAAGCGGATATATTAAATAAATAACTTTTGTTAATTTCTTTTACATTCGTGTTCGCATAACGTATAACACATCCCAAGATATATTTATGCATTACATGATCACTATGGAATGTTTATACTTGAAGTTCAAGCAAGTGCTTCCAACAGTTTATAAGTTTATAAAAACGTTTTGCTTTCGTTTTGGCAATCATGTTTTTTTCAAAGAATGTTTACCATTGACGCTATTTATTCTTGCAAAAATATATATTACACAATACTAACCACTTTGTTAGAAAAATAAGTTTTGTTTTCCAAACTAAATTTAATAATACATCAAAGATAAGTAAAATCTAAATAGTATATAATTAATATCCCCCACAAATACAAAAATTTGTAAAGAAAAAAAACGGCAGCCACTCTCTTCAAAAGTCTTCGGCAGTGAATGCTGTGTGATATTGAAGTTGAGCCAAGCTTTTCATTTTTTCTTCCTAGTTTCGCATTAAAATGAAGCAAGATAATTTCGCCTGTTGACGAGCGCCAAGCCAACAATAATCGTGGTAAAAAAACAAAAGTTTTAAACTCAAAATCATAAAAAAAAATTGCTTGGCAAACGACTTTTTGAGGTCTGTAATGAACTAAATTCAATGGCCAAGTAATTTTTTTTATGATTTTGAGGTTAAGACATGTACGTTTTTTACCACGAAAATGGTTGGCTTGGAGCTTGTCAACAGGCAAAAATTATCTTACTTCTTTTCAATGCGAAACTTGGGAGAAAGAATGAAACCACTGCATTCACAGCCGAAGACTTTTGAAGGAGAGCTTCTCTGTCGTAAAAAAATTGTTGGGATATTACATCTTTTTGCTGTTTGTTTCCTATCAAGGCGTGTAATACTTTAAAGGGGTATTTAACCGCTAAACTCAAAAAAAATATTTCATTCAGGCTCACTAATAATGAATTAAGCAATTAACAGAACAATTATTGGGGCCACCATGACCTCCCAAAAAATTGTCAAACATAACAGTTTTCGAGCTAGGTCCCATCGGCAAAAATCTCCCATGAGAAATAACATGGGGACGATCTTTATGCCCCGTGACCTTGGAGGATTTTGATCCAAAAAAAATATTGGCCATTATTGACGTACTCTACAGCCTTTTCTGTAAATTCTCTTTATTTTGTTTTGTAATTTGAGCAAGTAGTTCGGTCAAAATATGCTGATTACCAAGATGGGGTGTGATTTTGGAATGCATATTTTTGCGTGTTTGAGGGTATATTTGGGCACAGTTTCAAGACACGATGTAATAAAGGGGCATTTTAGATTGGTACTATGCTCTAGTATCTATGTGGACCAAAAAAGAAGCAGGTTAAAGCCGATTTAAGAAATTTCCCAAAACACCAATTTTCGCAAATTTCTGGATCAAAAAAATTAAAAAAATCGTGTTAAATCACAGTTACAAGATATTATTTTTTAAACGGTCATTTAAGTGTAGTATTGTGCTATAGATCACGTGGTAAAAATAATTTTTGGGGTTTTTAGCCCCTTTAAGCGATATTCGAGGAAAGCGTCGAAATTCAGCGAGAAGCGAGTTGCTTTTTGACATTTTTGGGCCCACGTTCCCCCTAAATTTAGCCCCTTGTAGTTTGGACGCTAGATATTTATAATGGTTAAGAGCATGTTTAATATTAAGTTTGTACAAATTATCACGCTTTAGTTATTCAGTGTTTTGATTGTCAACCAAAATTGTAATTTCCTCCGGTCCCTGTTACCCTATTTTTTTTTTGAAAGCAAAAGACATTGCATCTGAGGTACATCTAAGTGTGGTCCAAGTTTCATAGTTTTAAGCTTTTCCGTTTTCTCGGTAGGTTCTTATATCTCAGCGGAGAATTAGCCAGCTATCCAGCCGGAAGGATTTCAATGATGTTGAGGCCCTTTTTTGAACATTAAACGGGTTATCGGATTGAGGTGTTTTTTTTTGTAAGTCATGGACCACATATCAGGTCATATACCGAGTTTCAAGATTGTAAATCTTTCGGGGCAGCGTGTGCAGATAGCTGAAAAACCCCCCAACTCGGGTAGGTGTATACAGGGCGGTCGAGTTTGTCGTTTTCTAAGCAGTCGCGTGCGCTTGGCTGCGAACGAACGACCGTCGCCCTAGATTCAGTAATAAAGACAGATACCAATCAATAACATTATTGTAGAGTAACCATAAGACACCATTAGAAAAAGAAAAAAAATACAGTACTCGTACATGTCTTAACCATAACTCAAACTAGCTGTGTAACAATGACTTAACTATTTTTTAACGAGGGAGCGGAGCGACTGAGTGTCTCCAATCAACTCAAACGGCGCTTATTCTGTAATTCTGTGTGTGGGTCTGCCTGTCTGTCTGTCTGTACGTCGAAAATCAGCCGAATCGCTGAACAGATTGCGCTGAAATTTTAAACGGACATCCGGTACGAAATTACTGAGAAGTGCTTACAATATTAGCTAGATCCATTGCGATTTTAACCGACAAGAAATAATAAACTGAAAAATAGGATGCTTATATGTTGGAATTAATTTAACGACAATGGTTTCAAAATATTGTTTGTTTGTTATTTTTTACTGTCTGTGAAATGCAGTGCCCAAGGTTAATTGAATTTTGCACGCTCAAGGTACTCCCATTCCGCTCGGAGATTGAGTAAACCTTGCAATCTTTACACGTATTTCGTACAGGCTATGTTTTCCATATTATTGTCACCGATGAGAGACTACACTGTGTTATATGCATTTCAAAACATGTTTAGTATTTTTTTTAAAAAAATACAATCCCGAAATTACAAAATCTTCCCCGACCAAGGGATTTAACTCAGGTCTCTCACATTTCGGGTATAACGGCGTCTTAGCCCTAAACTAGACTTGGAAAACACCAAAGTCGTTGTTAGGCGAGTGAGCGAATCATGTGTTGAGTAGCCGGGAACATTTGCATTTAAGTTTGATAATATCGATATAATTAATATGGTTTTTAAGTTTAGTTGGTATAACGGTGCGTCAACTGTAAGGCCATAATGCGCCACTCTGGCTTATGATAGGCTTGGGAGGCCGGGAATAAAAGTAATGTTACCGGGTACTCAACACATGGCTCACTCACTCGTTTGACAACGACTTTGGCGTTTTCCTAGTATTATTATCAATTCTTTATTGACAACGGGGTATGCCCCACGAGTCATCAATCATTGTACAATGACTATCTATGGATTCAATCTCGATTGAAATATTTCCCCCTCCAATACCTACCTCTTTACAGTACGCACGCATTCGTTACCTATTATACTGCGGGAAGTACTCTTGCCTCTTGGAGAAAACCTCAGCTCTTTCCTTATTCTATTTATACGTCTCTAAGTACTTGATCTACATAATGCTTTTGCAAACTATGCTTAGTGGCTCTTCTCCGCACCTACTCTTGTCCTCGTAACAAACAACAATCGAGTTCCCAACACGATTTAACCAGTTGTTTAACTAGCTTTATTTTCTTTGCAAACAACTAAACTTTATTTATTTATTTACTTAAATAGTCTATGATCGCAGAACTTGACCTTGAAAAAGTTTTTTGTTTTTACACTCACGGTTGCCGCGCCTAAAGTAAGCTTCTCAGCCTGACGTTGACTCTACCGGCGCGTTCGGAATCTTTCCGAGAACAATCACCACGAAAGGTTTTGGACCGACTCCCATACTTTGGCCGCGGCGACGATGAACATTTTGGCTTCGTGCCGTTTCAGGAAAGGCACTTATTTCCTGGATAAGATTTTTAAAAATTCTTATTATCAATGTCGTATTTCTGCGTGTAAGCATTTACAATACACACCTATACTGTTGATGGCAAGTTTTCGAAACGATTCGTTTTCTTATTTTTGGACTTTGTTTGGATTCTCCATTTCCAATTTTTTCCAATTTTTAGGAGCGCGGTAGAGCCCCTAGGTTTGCCAATTACGAAAACCCAATGAAATAAAGAACGAGTTAATTGCCTGAAAAAAAAATCCCAAATTTGAAATTGTTTGCCCAATTTTGCAGTGCAACTTTAAAAGCTTTAAATTGGCTTTCCTTGGGTCATTTGGAACGACCAAGGCTCGTTTTAATGTCGTGGAAGGATGAAGGAAATTAAATAAAATGGGTTTTTGGGGAACCTGGTTTTGAACCCGGGTTAGGGGGAAACGCCATCGCGCTCGATCCTTGACAACTTTTCGAAAGTTGAATTTTGCATTAAAGGGTCACAAAAAGCACGGTAGATATTATTTGTAAAATTCACGAATGGCAAAAAACACTGTATCCAAACCCTACGAAAATTTCATACCAAATATTACAGATTGCAATGCGTGCCCGTTTTTGCATCAAAAATCAACTTTTTAGAGTTGCATGCATATTTTAAACCCCATTTAACAAGTAGCCTCGCCAAGTGGGTTTGAAGGTTTGGCCTATTAAATACTAACAGGATCGTGGATTCCGAAAAACAACATTTTAACCCCTTAGTTTTGACATCCTAAGCGCCAGAAGTGCACTCTAATTTTTGATTTATGTTTTCTCGAACATACAATTTTTGCCGCTCATTTTACATTGCTGGGCTGTTTAATCTCGATCTCATGTTATTAAGCGAGCGAAGCGAGCGTTTCCATTTGACTCTGCCGGAAAAATTTGTCACTCTTTTTGTTTTTTTTTTTGTTTGTTTGTGTTTTTTTGTTTGTTTTTTTGTTTGTTTTGTTTGTTTTTTTGTGTATGTCTCGCCCATAACGTTCGAACGGAGGCTCGGATCGAGTTGAAATTTTGACCATCCGCAAGCTTTGTTCTCGTTGAATGCCATTAGTTTGTTTTGGCAAAATCGTTCAAAAAGTTAAAAAGTTACATTAAAAGTTAATCGAAAGTTTTTTTTTCAAACAAACCCGGGCCAAACAAAATCTGAGATAGCCAAATCATTTAGAATGTCGTCGGTCACGAATATGTTAATTTTAGTTTGACCCGATAAGTAGTGTAGATGGAAATTACATTATAACAAAGTACGTTGCCATGGCAACAAAAAGGGACGCGCGAATTTTCTAATGCACTGCCACCTAGAAGTAATAAAAATACTTTCGAGGAAGCTGTCACCAAAGAGTTTAAATATTTTTCCCAATGAGTCAAGGCCCTCTAGATGGCGGTGGTTTTTAAATCCACAAAGTAAAGATTTACATACGGTTTACCAAATACCTTGGCAATAATAAATAATATCGGAAACATGGCCCTGTGGACAGCGAACGTCGCAAATTTTAAAATTTAAAAAAATGTGCATTGTGGGTCTAGCTATAGCACGTGCTCGCTTATCAACGCGTCCCACTGAGCGTTTCCTAGTCTAGCTTCGTGTGAGAAAGCATATGGTAGTGAATAGTTGTGACCGGGAAGTGCTGGCGTTGGCAAGGGGGGGGGGGGGAAACGAAAACATGCCAAACCGCAAGATGATGACTGATGAGTATGTTGAAATTGACAATATATAAGAATGGGCATGCGTGCTGGACCCTTCATCATTTGATCCAGGTGTAGGGTATATATAAAGGACAATTTTGACAAGTCAAAATATTATACATATATATATACATATTCTCCAGTTCATTTCGTATGTAGTCTAATAGGCAGTGCAAATCTGCCTCCCACAAGTTATTAACAATGTATAAACAGACCAAGAGTTAGACAGAATTAAACTGGTGGCTGCATCGCTCAGTTGGTAAGAGCATGGCCCGGAAAGCCAAGGTCCCGGGATCGATCCCCGGTGTAGTCACTTTTTTTAATTTTTGTCTAAAGTACCAACATATCAGCGTCATAGTCGCCTACTATAAAACCGTTTAAACATATATATATATATATTGATTCATAGCAGTTGTCGAAAAAGTTTGCCCCGACTGGGGTTCGAACCCAGAATATATATATATATTTCTAGTGATTCCTTTAGGATTGTCGTGGCAAGGAGGGGGGGGGGGGGGGGGGGAGCGATCTTTTGAAAAAATTTAAAAAAACGAACAAAATAAAGTTGGAGATTGTCAAAAGGGGGGAATTTTATAAAAAGAGAAAGTGAAACTCGATGACCATTTTTGAGTGTATTTTGGACATTCCGGTTATCCGCCAAAGTACAAATTCGGTAGAAGGGTATAGCCCAGGAAAGCATGAGCATGCTGCGCCACATCCAATATTCACAATCATTAACGGCGGAAAAAAGGGTTAATTCAAAGGCGCCGTTTGAATTTGTACTTTGGCGGATAACCGGAATGTCCAAAATACACTCAAAAATGGTCATCGAGTTTAATCTCAACTTACTTACAATATCAATGTATTATATTGAAAATAATTTTTGTTGATTTTATATTTTTCTTTAATAATCAACAATAGTTCGGTATGAGTGGAGTTCATAACAGGAAGTAATAATCTTAGGGAAAATAGTGATCCGGGCACTCGTTGACTACTTTTAACTCATTTTGACGAAGTAGGAGTTTGTAGGGGGTTTTGGGGGTGGTTAATATTTTGGCTTCTATTGACTGATAAATTTGCGCTTGTTGGATGAGCGAAGCGATAAGACTTCAATTTCACTGAGCCCCCCCAAAAAAATTACCTCGGGTGTTTTTTTTTTTTTTTTTTTTTTTTATTTTTTTCTGTTTGTTCGCTCTCTACCGGGCAAACGGCCATTTGCGATCTTGATGAAAATTGGAGGGGACCTTCGAAATCTCTGAACTTAGACTTGCTACGTTTCTGGGTACAATCGAAAAAATATTTCTCATGAATATCGTACTTTTACGATTTTTTTCGATTGTAAGTGCGATATTTTCGTGACATTTGTGGCCGATTCTGACCGAACGGATGGGGCTATAACGTTCATATTTAACATGTACATTAAGGTAATGGTTATGTATTGCTTTTTGAAAGAATAAGTTGATAAAGATAGCCAGAATCCATAGAATAAAGGTTTAAATATGAGTTTTTTTTAGGTTTATTATAACAATTAACAAGTAACAATAGAAACTTGACAACAATCACCTATAATGCATTCACAAAGCACTTGCAAAGTAAAAGTGGTACTACGCCAACTAAAAACTTACAAAAAGCTCATCCATCAACGCGACTAAAAAAAGCGTTGGCCCAAGCTTCCTAGTTAAATTTCACGTAAGTGTGTGGCAGTCAAGAGATGGCCCGTTTGGGGTCAAAAGGCGTGGGGGGTGCTATGATTCGAGACGACAAAGTTTCAAAAAAGAGAAGTTTAGCCCCCTGAGTGTAATGTGGGTATCAAGTCGACGCAGTCTCCATCGGATAGAGGGGTTTAGCCACTCCAAACACAACGAGGGTATCGAGACGGGAGTGCACTGATTGTACTAAATTTTCAGTGTCCTAAAACCACAGTGTCCTAAAACCACAGTCTCCTAAAACCAGTGTCCTAAAAACACACTATCTTAAACTGCTTTACCGAGTGAAGAAATAGCTCATTAGCTTACTGTGTTCTTACTTATACTGTACCAGTTGAGAGGTGGGGATAAGACACTCCCCTTTGGCAATTATATAACCCAAGTCAAAAACATCATTTTGGGACAGTGAGATTTGGGTACACAGGACACTGCAAATTTGGTTCAGTTTTTTAACGAAAAGTTTCGTTATACAAAGCAAGTACTTAGGTCATTTCATTTTTAGGACAGTGAAAATCTAATACAGAGTGATTTGGTACAGTTTTTTTAGTACACTGTAAATTTGGTACAGATCGTTTAAGACCAGGCGCGTCGGAACGTTTTGAAAGTTGGGGGGGCAAATCCATCAGTAGATTTTGTTGGGCACAGCTGGAGTCTGGGGCGAAGCCCCATCCGGCGGAGGCTTTTTTCGCCAAAGGCGAAAAAATTTTCACAATACTACAGTTTTAACTGCACTCGGACTCAGTAAACGATGTTTTACATCAACTATCTGCGATCTAAAAACTAAAAAATTAACGTTAAGTGGACCATTTAAATAAATAATTATAACATTTTTTTATTTAATGACGAAACATACATGGCAAACATATTTTTGTTTTACCCTCTTCTTTTAAAAAAATACTAATTGAAGTCTGTTTAGTACGTTTCATATTTAAAATTACGATATCAATCTAATCTTTAACACCATAAAATACAAAACACTACACACACACTTACACTTTACTTTACACTTTACACTTCACACTTCACTTTACACTCTCAAGAGGAATAATCTCCAAAGATGACTGAACAGTGAACGCATAACGATGCGACACGAGGGAACCAAATCCCAACTTGCGTCTGCCCATAACTCTAGCAAATCAGTCAAAGGGATGTTTGGATTAGCGTGAGTCTGAGTCACGTGTTTACTCTTACTGAAGTGAGTGACCGGCACACAATACAAGGCGGGTGGCTGGTTATAAAGATAAAATAAATACATTTTTGTAGGAAGATTAGATAGCGGTTCAGGCATGGGGTACGTCAGCTAACCTAACATTCCTGCTATTGTTGGGTTGTTTCTTCCTGGAAATGAATTGTTGACAAGATCATCCGACGTTGCTTTCCCAAAAAGAAGAGAACAAGTCTTGATTTTTTATTTCTAAAATCTGCCCCCCCTATGCCCCCATGGCATGAAAGTTAGGGGGCAATCCCCCCTTCCCCCCCCCTGTTCCGACCCCATGTTTAAGACGTTTTCCTTTTTTTTTTTTCTATGTTATAAAAAATAAATACTTTTTGTAGGAAGATAGATAGCGGTTCGGGATGGGGTACGCAGCAAAAAATTTCCTGTATTGTTGGGGTTTGTTTTTTCCCGGGAAATAAATTTGTTACAAGATATCCGACTTTGCTTTCCCAAAAGAAGAAAAAAAGTCTTGATTTTTTTTTTTCTAAAACGCCCCCCTATGCCCCCGGGCATAAAAGTTGGGGGGGAAATGCCCCCCTTGCCCCCCCTGTTCCGACGCCATTTAAACGTTTCCCTTTTTTTTTTCTAAAACCCAAAAGCGCTTGCCCTCAAATCGCGTAAAGGCCATTGGGACCCGAAATTTTAAATTGACTTCCGGGGAAAATTTTGATTTTTCATGGGGATAGGGCCGGCTTTGTAATTTTTTTAACCGAGAAGGATTTTTTTGCAATTTTTTTCCTCGGGTGCGCATGTGGGGGCATGTCTATTGCCTTTGGCACTGAAGATACCAAAAATTTTGGGAAATTTTCCCCCACTTTGGCCTATCTGTTTTGGTCAGAGGTTCGACCTAAGGCCCAAAAATTTTTTGGGTTTTTGACTGGGAAAGGGGGACTGAAAAATCGGTGCCCGGGGCCAAAGGGTGGGCCGGATATGTAAAAAAAAAAAACCTGGCAAAAAATTTTTGAAAATTTTTTTTAAAAAAATGGGTTTTCGTTTTTGGAAAATCCAAAAAAAAATTTGTTTTCTTTTATCTTGGGCAGTTTTGTACGACCCGGGGCCCCTCGGCTCTGCAACCGGACGGGGAGGGGAAATTTTGACGCCCAGGAAAAACGTCCCGAAAAAAGGGGGGTCCCCAAAATCCCAAATAATCGAAAAAAGGGTCCAAAATTTCCCTTTTTTCTTCAAAATGTTCGAGACAGGATACGAAAAGGAATAGAGTCCCGGAAAAACGTGCCCGGAAAAAATTTTCATCATAAAATTAGAAAAATTCGAAAAAACCTGATCAAAAATTTTGGTTCAGGGGGAAAATTTTTGCGTGTTTTTAAAAATTCGGGTTCACGGAATTCCTGTCGTGATATTTTTTATATTTTTTTGAAATATTGATAGTATTGGGCAATTTTAT
>JAMZAV010014161.1:0-14563 GCA_024449915.1 Sweltsa coloradensis
CTAGCAAGAAGCACAATAATTCAATTGTTCTAATCGCCTGTGTTCTGGCGTTGATTCCGCGGTGTTGCATGTCCATACCATGATTGCTTTATTTCCTTAAAAAATATCGATCTTTGGTTAGTTATCGCTCACTCGTCGATTGCGTCGGGGCCTACAGGGTAGGGTTAGTCGCTTTGATTTACTGTCCCCCACTGAAAATCATTTATATAACTGAGTGGGTAGACCTAAGTTAGTTATTTTTTTTTAACTACAGTCAGTCCTTGTATATATTTGAAATAGTAATATTACAACAATGAATTAAAACAGAACAATTTGGAAACAAATTCAAAAAGGTATTAATTGAAATTAATTAATTACCCAATATAAAAAATGGGTGGGAAAAAAGAAAAAAGGGAAAGGAAATGAAGGAAAATAAAGAAAAGAAAAAGAAAAAAGGAAAAGAAAGAAAAAGAAAAATTTTAAAAAGAAAACGAAAGAACTGATTTATTACACGATCCCACTCAAACAAATGGGCCTACGAGGATTGCCAAAATCAGGAACAGCAAATCAAGGATAATCAAACTTTGGGGAAGAAACCATCGAACGTGAATCTTCATTCTTGTGTTTAAATCTTGTTAACAATAACTAAAAACCCGCTGATGGATGAGCTTTTTTGAAAGTTTTTAGTTTGCGTAAGACCACTTTTCCTTGCAGTGCTTTTTAAACGCATTGTAGGTGATTGTTGTCAAGTTTCTATTGTTACTTGTTAATTGTTATTATAACCTCAAAAACTCATATTAATACTTTTTATTTTAAATTCTGGCTAATTTTTTCAATTTTTTCCCTTTCAGAAAAAAGAGGCCTACATCACCATAGCTTCGCTTCGCTCGCTACGCTCACCCAAAAGATCTTGACACCATTAGGCCCATGATTAGGCATATATAATTCTATCAGACATATAGGCCTAATTATTTAAATTGTTCAAGTCATAAACTGATCACATAAATGATACAGTAGCCTACGATTGCAGCTGAACGGTCATGGTTTTTCATTAGGTAGGCCGAATGGCCCTACAAAATTATTTTAAATTTAAGCCTACTTTCTTTTGATACACAAGCAGTAAAAATAAATAGACCTAGGGCCTAAAACAAGGATGAAGGTCTTTGTGAAGCAAAGGCGACTAGGTCCTATCGTTGGTCATTGGGCGCGCTACGGTGGGATCTAGGTCTTGCCCCCCCCCCCCCCCCAAATGGCTTGCAGAAGTTTTCTGTACAACATTGTTTACAGAGTCCGAGTACAAAAAGTTTATTTTTTGTTTTTAAGCTTTTAATTTAAGTTATTTCAAACTGCCTCTATTAGTGTGCATAACATACTTTTTATACAAATTGAGGGTTAATTGGGCAATCAATTGAAATTTTACGCCCAAATCAACTAAGTGTAGGCCTATATCTTTCATTATTTTTCAGTTAAAACTGACGAAATAACTGTAGGGGGCCAATGGTAAAAAATTCGCCTTGGGGGCGAATGGGCCTCCGGCTGCTGGGGCTTTACCCCACCCCAGCTACCCGCCAACTGTTTGCCCCCTCACTTAATTACCTTGAACCCTCCTCTGCCCCCCATTGATTTTTGTCTGGTGCCGTCACTGTCTTTGGCAGGATAGCATCGACAAAATATGGCAGTGTCATGATCGGCAATGGCAGATTCTACCGAAGCAAATTTAGTATTTCATACTTACATTTGGAAACGGTGGCGCAGCTGATTCAAGATTATTGCTGAAATTGCGACTAGGCCTATAAGAAATCATCCCTTCAGAAAAGGCATTAACTTTGGGCCCAGAAATATCAAAACCACACAACCCCGGCGAGTGCCATTTTGGATATTTGACTGTTCTTTTTTTTCTTTTGTCAGTACACAGCCTTTACAATCAAACCATTGCCGCGTCCCAAATGGAGAAAAGACGGCGGAGTGTAAGAAGCGGAAAATTCAAGTCAGTTTGCAATGTCAAAATTTATTTTCGACGAGAAATAATTACAAATCTAAAAATGTCCTTAAGTGAAATAAAAAGACTGATATTTTGACATTTGGTGGAGGTGCCGGGTCTACAGTTTATTATTTTATCGGTGGGGCCCTACCTACATCACAGTTTTTTTTTAACGAAAAAACAGTGATGTAGGGTGTGCACTTAGCCTTTTATTTAGCAAGAGTGGACCCAAAATATTGCTTTCCCACACTGGAAACGCTAAAGTCCGCGCTTGATGGATGAGCTTTTTAAAGTTTTTTAGTTTGCGTGGATATCTTTACTTTTGCAAGTGCTTTGTTTTCTGCCGACGCATTTTGGTGATTGTTGTCAAGGTTTTTATTTTTTCTTGTTAATTTGGTTATTAAATTAAAGTAAAAATCTTACATTTAAAGCTATATTTCTATGGATTCTGCTACTTTTTCAACATTTTTCTTTCAAAGGTACTACATCACCAAACCTTAATGTCCTGTAATATGAACGTTAGCCCCACCCTTGTCAGAATTGCCAATGCCGAAATTCGCACAAAATCAAAAACGTATATTAAAGCTTTATTTCCTCGATTCTGCTACTTTTTTACTTTTTCTTTCAGAAAGCAATCATCACCATAACCTTAATGTCCATGTGAATAGCTTGTCCCCACCCGTTTGATCGAATTGGCCAAATGGCACGAAATTCGCACTAAAAATCGAAAAAATCGTAAAGACATTTTAGAATATTTCTCGTTGTACCAAAACGTGCAAGTCTAAGTTCAGAGAAACGAAGGTCGTGTCAAATTTTTATCAAGATCGCATATGCCGTTTGCCCGGTAGAGAGCGAACAAACAGACAGAAAAACGAAAAAAAAAAAAAACACCGAGCTAAATTTTTTGGGGGTCGGTGAAATTGAAGTCTTCGCTTCGCTCATCCAATGACATTTAAAATTGTGATTTTTAAAATAAATTTTATATTTTTTAAAGATATTTTTCCTTGATCTTTTTGAAAAAAAATATGCTGATTGAAGTTCAAAATAAAAGTTTAAAAAATACGAATTTGAGTTTTTAAAAAAAAATTGTTGCAATCTTTCATTTCTTTTTTACACGTGTTCAAATTGAATCTACTACAGGCACACAAAATATTCGGGACAAAAAGGAAATTCTTATCATTATAATTTAGTAGGAAAAAAATCTGCCAATTCCGAACAAAACAAAGCAGCTTTTTACCCGAGTTATAAAAAACAACAAAAATAACAAGTCAGCATACAAAAAAACACATTGCCAGTGGTGGGAAATATGTAACCCACTGCCTTATAAGGGTTCAAAGTACCAATATAACAATAAAATCTGAAGACCCGGCACCTCCACCAAAATGTCAAAATTTCCGACATTTTCAAAAACCCGTTTGAAGCTACTTTTTTGTTAAGGTTGAGAAATCGATTACGTTATCAAAAACTTCTGAAAATGTATCCCAATTGTTTTTTTTTTTTTGTAGATCTAGTGTCGAAATGCCCACTCTCAGCGCTACCGTTGTAAAACAATGTCTCATTGACCTGTTGTTAATGGACGTGTAGAATACCGTTATTCGTCATATCTGAATAATTAAGAATAATTGCCGGTGTATCCAGGAAACTGTGTCTGTATACATTCGCACAACGGGAGATTCGCACCGAACGAGTCAAAAGCTCGAATTAGTTTCTTTCATTCGAGATTACTTGAATTCAAGGATAAACATAATTAAATAAGCTTAGCTATGATTGTAAAATTAAACAAAATAATAAATAAAACATTCGTATTAAGAGTCAGTCATTATAAGTTTTCAGTGGGGGATATTTAACCAAAGCGATCAAGCCAACCCTGTAGGCCCCGCCCCCGACGCAATCGACGAGTGAGACTGGATTGATTGGATATTGCTTAACGTCTCATATTAATGCACTTTGGCTATTCGAGACGATGAGTGGTGATAATGAGGATGAAGTATGAACAGAAGGGAGGAGGGGAAACCCGGTACCGGCACATAGCCTACTCCTTTCGAAAAGTACCAAGGGGACCAACGGCTTAACGTCCCATCCGACAGGACGGTGTAACTTTGACAGTCATATAAGTTCCTCCACGAACCCGGACTGCCGAGCAGACGTCGAGGAGAACGAAGCCGGTACACTAGCTTTCGACCCTCCATCTGCTCTAACCAGCGGTATACGTGAGTTTGAGAGACGAGCGGTCACCCACTCTACCCCTGACCACGCCCGATTCTGCTTAACTTCGGTGTTCGAATGGGAACCGGTTAAATGACCTTGGCTAAACCGCTGGCTACAAGTGAGACGAGATCGATATTATTTTAATAGAAAATATAGTAATCAGTGGTATAGACAGTGCGAACACCCGTGGATCAACGCCAGAATCAACAAGGCCGATTCAGAACAACTTTAAATTTATTATTACTAGGACGGCTCCAAAGTCACCGTTTACTAATTCCTAAGACAAACACTGGTGGACCTAAGTTCAAATCAGAAGTTTAAAAACTTATCCCAATGGCGGGAATCGAACCCTGAACCTTCTGCATTGGAAGCAGAGCCTCTAATCACAAGACCAACGAGACACACGACCTCCATCACTTTGGTTATTTTGTATTTAAACTAAAAAACAGGATTTCCTCTGTGATTTTGCCTGTCGTCTATCTGTCTGGATGATACAAATAAAAAAAAACAGATTCGTATTGTTTTGTACTTTACTAGTCTGCTTCGCGAACGCTTTTTTTTGTCGCGTTGATGGATGAGCTTTTTTTTAGTTTTTAGTTTGCGTGGTATCTCTTTAATTTTTCAAATGTGCTTTTTGAACGCATTGAAGGTGATTGTTGTCAAGTTTCTATTGTTACTTGTTAATTGTTACCTCAAAAAACGTATATTAAAACCTTTATTTCTATAGATTCTGACTAACTTTTCCAACTTTTTCTTTGAAAAGGCAATACATCACCATTACTTAAATGTCCATGAAAAATATGAACGTTGTAGCCCCACCCGTTTGGTCAGAATCGGCCCAAATGTCACGAAAATATCGCTCTAAAAATCGGGAAAAAACGTAAAAGTACGATATTCATGAGAAATATTTCATCGATTGTACCCAAAAACGTGGCAGGTCTAAGTTCAGAGATTTCGAAAGTCCCCTCCAATTTTCATCAAGATTGCATTTGCCGTTTGCCCGGTAGAGAGCAAACAAACAGAAAAAAGAAAAAAAAAACACCTGAGCTAATTTTTTGGGCGGTCAGTGAAATTGAAGTCTTCGCTTCGCTCATCCAATTAATTGCGAATACCGACAGTTTGGCTCGAA
Organism: Sweltsa coloradensis; assembly: GCA_024449915.1. Classification (NCBI taxonomy): domain Eukaryota; kingdom Metazoa; phylum Arthropoda; class Insecta; order Plecoptera; family Chloroperlidae; genus Sweltsa; species Sweltsa coloradensis. The sequence goes on from JAMZAV010014161.1 coordinate 5,298, forward strand.
CACAGACATGCATTTGTCCAAAATTAATTAGTCGGGATATAGCTCTAGACAAAAGTTATTTGGGTTGACCACGTAGTCTCAGGTGACCAGACGTACCACTGTTTTCAGAACACTTGTAGTAACGGGGTCCCAAGAAACTCGTAAAAATTACGTATTTGTACGGTTTGGCAATTTGAGGGCAAAGTGTCCGGTGCTCTGTCAACTGCACCGTATTATAAGAAGGATTAATGTTTTACTTGAAACAACCACTTCTCTGAAAAATACTAGTAGTAATAACATTGAACTAGTTTTTCCACTTCCAAGGATATAAGTCTCAGTCATTAATTGGATTGATTTTGTTGAAAAAAGGGAAAAATGAAAATGTACCTATAGCCCAGGAGTGGAAGAAAATTTTGTATGGTGTACCCGGACAAAATTCCGAACAAGCTGAAAATTTGCACACATGCTCAGTTGACCATACTGAACAATAATTGAAAAGTCCCCTAAGCTCCGCCGCGTGCGTCTTGAGATATAGTGACAAAAGGGCGTAAGTGCCAAAAATTTGTTATTTTCAATTTCAACCATTTTTTTGCACTAATATCTACAAATTATTAAATATTTCTACGAAAGTAAAGTTAAAATCAGTCATAAACTTCGACCCTGCGTGACAAAAGGGCGTAAGTGCCAAAAATATGATATTTTCAATAATTTCAATACATTTTGACATACGTATGTGCAACTGCAAATTATTATGTATTCATACGACGGAAACGTGAAATTGTTCCCTTTTCTTCAACCAGTGTGTCTTGACACATGGTGGCATAAGGGCGTAAGTGACAAAGATATGTTATTTTCAGTTTCAACAAACTTATTGGCATTCATATATATGCAAATTATTTAGTATTCGTACGAGACAAAAGTAAACATCTTCCCCGAGCTTCGTTGCTGGCGTCTTGATAAATGGTGGCAAAAGGGCGTAACTGACATCATAATTCTATATTTAATATAAAAAGGGCTTTACACATTCAACTACGCTTATTGTTACATATGAATACTATACAATGGACACTCAATGTAAAATCCATGCATGCTGACTGACTTGCTATGGCCAGCTTGTATGTAAAGAACCATTACAAAATCGTTGTTAGTAGCAGATTGGACATAACCAAATTTATAAATATTTACCCCGACATTCTCAAACGGCATGTCATTGACATAGTTTGGCGAAGATCTGGTGTGTTTTGAGCTTAACATATTCAAGCTTGAAAAACTCATCTCATGTTAAAATAATAAAATGGATTTTGAAAGGATTCGAGCAGGAGCTGTGGACAACCTAGCTTGGGCTTGGCTGTCTGTAGTGTCCACATCACTACAGATCATGAGCTGTGACTCTTGATGTAATATAGCCTAGTGGCAAAATGGCGTAAGTCACAAAACTATATAATTCAGTCATATGATTTAAAATATTTGCTTGTACGTTTGCCAGATTATCAGCCGGCAACATCATCCACAAGATAAATCCCAAACATGGCACTTACCTGACATTAATTTGGTGTCCAGTTACCCTGTTCGTACTTAAAAAGTAATACTATATGAAACCGATATAGTGAAACGTAAAGACAGAGTACATGTCCCTTTCTTCATTGACAAAAAGTATAACTGCGCATCACTCACATTGAAGTTTATCCGCAACATCAACTTCAACACTATTTAAAAGCATTATTTGGATAATGGTGATCTGAAGGACGCTTTTGCACAAAGACGACTTTCACTGTTCGACGAAGTCTTCTTTTGTTAAAGTACGACAAATCACTTATTATTGTCACAGTGTTGCGGGCTCATATACAATAAACTACCAAGCCGACACATATATTCTCCGGTATAGTGGTCAAACTTTGCATGTAGTGTAGTGATGCTGCCACTCGTCCTGTTTCCATACTAGGAAGTCTATACTTAATACATGTTTCATGTTGTGATTGTGAATAAATGCGGCTCAGTGTTTCAGTTTGTGTTTGACGGACACAGGAGACCGTCTTGTACCAAGCAGGTTAGGAATTACTAAGCTGCAGTTACCAAAAGTAAATTAGTAAATGAATATATGCAGAAGTTTTTAAGATATAAGTTGCCTTATGTTTTTCTACCGTTTTATCACACCTAGATTTTGCTGTGGTACATTCCGTTTACTTCATTGAGCAGTAGCGCTTCATTTGCAACTGTGTACTGTGAGTTCTAGATTGATATGCTGCCAGTACACCAGCATATTTAATAGATCTATCCTAAATATGTTCATTCTTTCTTTGCTCATGCTCTATCTATCGTGATGTGATACTATAGTCAAGCCCAAGATTGGTTGTCACAGCTCGTGCTCGAATCCCTTTCAAAATCCGTCTATGCAAGCCGCTTGCATCTACTTTACTTTAACATAAACACTAATCAATCAATCATCACACATACACACACATATATATATATATATATCAATTATATACTATAGACACATTCTACTGTACATCATTGCTGTTTTCTGTGCCATTAGCAATTCTTATCACAATATCATATCAATTATTGCTTTATATCCAATTTTTCTTTATTCTATATGAATCTTAATCTAGTAGGGCATATTTTGCATCTTCTCTACTTTACCATAAACACTAATCATCAATCAATCATCATATATATACTAGACACATTCTCCTGTACATCATTGCTGTTTTCTGTGGCCATCAGCAATTATTATCACAATATCACAAAAAATTGCATTATATCCAACTTTTCTTTATTATATATGAGTTCTTAATCTATAGTAGCGCATGCTATTGTTTTGCATCTACTCTACTTTAACATAAACACTGTGTTTATCATTATTAATCAATTAATGAATCATCATATATATCAATATTATCAATCATCATACATATCAATATCAATATCCATATCAATTATCAATTATGCTTTATATCCAACTATTCTTTCTTCTAACACTGTGTATATCATTATAATTAGTATCACTTTTATTATTAATTATTAATTATAGATTATTCACTTTCTCTGCAAAGAGTTATACTTGTACACTGTACTAGTCTAAGTGAATAAAAATATCTATCTATCTATCTATGAGAATGCTAAAGATATTATTTTATAGGTTTGGGAATGTCCAGTCTGCTACTTACAACAATTTTGTAATTTTTATTTACATACAAGCTGGCTATAGCAAGTCAGTCAGCATGCGTGGATTTTACATTGAGTGTCCATTGTTTGGTATTCATATGTTACAATGAACGTAGTTGAATGTAAAAAGCTCTTTTTATATATAATATAGAATTATGATGTCAGTTACGCCCATTTGCCACCAATTATCAAGACGCCAGCAACGAAGCTCGGGGAAGATGTTTACTTTTATCTCGTATGAATGCTTAATAATTTGCATATATATGAATTTCATTAAGTTTGTTAAGACTGAAAATAACATATCTTTGTCACTTACGCCCTTATGCCACCATGTGTCAGACACACTGGTCGAAGAAAGGGAACAATTTCACGTTTCCGTCGTATGAATACATAATAATTTGCAGTTGCACATACGTATGTCAAAATGTATTGAAATTATTGAAAATATCATATTTTTGGCACTTACGCCCTTTTGCCACGCATGGGTCGAAGTTAATGACTGATTTTAACTTTTTCGTAGAAATATTTAATAATTTGTAGATATTAGTGCAAAAAAATGGTTGAAATTGAAATAACAAATTTTTGGCACTTACGCCCTTTTGCCACTATATCTCAAGACGCACGCGGCGGACCTTAGGGGACTTTTCAACTATTGTTAAGAATGATCAACTGAACATGTGTGCCAATTTTCAGCTTGTTCGGAATTTTGTCCGGGTAAAAGTCTTCCACTCCTGGGCTACATTTAGAGTATGTTCATACAGAGTGTTTTGGTAAGTTTCACAAATAAAGGAATTGTTTTAAGTTGTGCACTTTCTCGTACTTTGACTTTGTTATGGGGTGGATCACACGCAATATATATATGCTTCTCTCATAGAACAATTAAACTATACAATATTTTAGATTGGAGAAGGGTTGACAGGTTGGGAAAGCAAAGAGAACATAAATCCCAGCCTGAAGGGCTGGGGGCAAATTTAAATTAGCTGCAGTTGTCATCAGCAGATGAAAAGTTTTGTCGCCCCCAGCCCCTCAGGCTGGGAATTATGTTCTCTTTGCTTTCCCAACCTGTCAACCCTTCTCCAATCTAACTAGCGGATAGGCATTTTTCACACTAGGCCTAGAACTATACAATATTTTAGGAATAACTTAACTATGGACCAGAGAGAGTGTGCCAAGAAAGTCTTTCACCAAGCATACATAGGAGGGTGCAAACCTTTTGGTCTCCAAGTCGACTCTATGGAAAACGTCACACAAATAAATAATAAATAAATAAATTGTATTTAGAGTACCCACTCAATTATATAACTGATTTTCAGTGGGGGACAGTAAATCAAAGCGACTAAGCCTACCCTGTAGGCCCCGACGCAATCGACGAGTGAGCGATAACCAACCAAAGATCGATATTTTAGGATGAGCGTAGCGAGCGAAGCGAAGATTCCATTTCACTACACTGGAGAAAAAAATCCAGAATGTTTTTTTTTTCTTTCTTTTTTTTGTATTTTTGTGTGTCTGTTAACACGATTCCAGCTAAACCGATACTCCGATTGCGATGAAATTTTATGGAGGCCTTCGAAATCTCATAACTTAGAACTGCCACGTTTTGAGCGCAATCGGGAAATTTTTTCTCATAAAAAACGCAATTTTACGATTTATTTCGATTTAAAAAAAATGTCTTCGACTTATAACACTACATGCTTTATCCGATTGTAATGATTTTTTCACAGAAGTTTAATTTTATGAATTAAGATATTCTTGTGAAATTTGAGCGTAATCGAAAAATTATTTCTTATGAAAATCGAAAATTTACGTTTTTTTTCTTTTTTAAAACAATTCTTTGACTTATAACACCTACATGCTTTATCCTATTCTGATAATTTTTTCAAAGAACCTTTATTTTATGATATAATATATTCGTGTTAAATTTGAGCGCCATCGAATAATTATTTCTTATGAAAATTGCAATTTTTCGATTTTTTTCTTTTTTTTAAATTACGATTAATTAAAAAAATTAAGTTTATTGTTAATTCAATTTGATTTAATTTTATTTAAAAAAAAATCTTCGACTAAGTAGTAATGATTTTTTCACAGAACAACAGAAAATCCGCGTAACACATGGCAGCTCAATGCAGCAATTACGCTCATCCAACAACGCGGCGGGACTTAAGCGTTTTCCTAGTTAATAGGAAATGTAGCAATCAGTGGTATGGACAGTGCGAACATCCGCGTATCAACACCAGAATCAACAAGGCCGATTCAGAACAACTCTGAATTTATTATGTGCTTCGTTGCTAGAACGGCTCCAAAGTCACCGTTTACAAACTCCTAAGACACAAACTAATGGACTTCAGTCCAAATCAGAAGTTAAAAAACTTTTGAGTTTGTCGGGAATCGCACCCTGGACCTTCTGCATTGGAAGCAGATACGCTAACAACAAGACCAACGAGCCACACACACAAATGAGGATGTTTCAGATATGGATTTTCCTGTAGCCCTCCAAGCCTATTCTATTTTATTTTGTATATAAAGATAAACGCACAGAAAACCAATCCAAAAAGGCAGTTAGTAACAGCGTGCCAACCCGTGCTCTTAGTCTTTTCTCTTGTTGGTCACCATACTCTGCAGCCGTTCCTGCTTAGCTGTATTGTTATGACTATTGTTGGGTCATGTCGTAGACCATATCAAAAATGGCTTAGTGTTTCTAGATGATGAAGATGTTACCTACTTCTGGTTAATTATTTGTGTGTAAGGTGTTTAATCGTTGTGTTTTTAATTTTTATATAGTTTTTGATTATCTATTTTTGTTTAAACTTGCTACATAAATGTTAATTTTAATTACCTACTTTAATATTAATTTTATTTACTATTTAGGGATGTCACACACAATTCTGTGTTCAAGGGATGCTCGTTGTAATACAGATATTCCTAATGATTGTGCACACTGTCATGATCATTGAATAATAAAAATAAACTTATATGGCAGATGTAGGTATCCATCAATAGAATGACCAGTGAGTATTATCTTGATTCAGTTCATATCACATTACGCGAGCCAAACTAACCTTCGTATAGTGATATGACGGAGATAGATAAGATAGGGTAAGTAAAATATACATAAGAGTGAAGTGTATTGGATTATAGTGCTACACGACTAATGGGTGTCACATTTTAATCATGGCATCATTAAGGTTAGTAAGTAGGAGGTATAGACCGCTAGAGATACATTTTTATAGCATTTAAATTAATATTTTGCATTAATTTTACGAAATTTAGTATTTTGTACCATCTATTAGTATTTTTTTCCTTTCCACTGAAACCCTAAATGTGGGGTGTTTTTTCAATTAAATATAGTCACATAAAATCGCTAAAATACATTGCTAAACTAGTTCTTTATGACGAAAGAGGCATTAAAAAGACATTATTTTTACTTTTTAATAAAATTATCATTTTGTAGCACAAAAAATCTAAATAATGTATCCCTAACTATTATAGATTATAGCTGTTATGGAAATATTCAAATAATTACAATAAACTCTCCCTCTACATCTGTTGTTTATTTATACACGTTACATTTCATACCCGGGACAACCCCAAGAACTCACGACTTTCTAATTGTTTTCTTTTTTGTCTTTATCAGGTAATGTTTTATGTCAAAGTTCAAGTATGTTGTGTGTCTGGCTGCACACTAAATAATTCACCTAGTGGTGTCGGCATTTAACATTTTTGATATCTTATGAATTATGATCAGTATGAGAAACCACCCACAACACATTTTTAAGAATCATAAAAGTTACAGTGAGTTGTGCATAAAAATGTTTGGTATGCCTATCTAAGCTATCTTACCCTTTTTATTTCTTTTATCAAATAATCTTAGTTTAAATTAATATGTCTAGAAAAGTTACTATTAGTGTGGAAAATGCTTATGGAACCGTGGTGATTGTTTCCTACGGCAGCTTTGTGAGTGGACGTTAATTTGTCTCTATAGCTCTGAACAGGCTATATGTACAAAAATGCAAATTGGGAACCATTTTCAGAAGTTTTGGATTAACAGCTGTTGCCAATATTTATTATTTCAACCTTGACCCAAAAAATAGCTTCAAATGTGTTTTTTAAAATGTGTTAGCTGAAAGTTTCAGGTTTGGTGCAGGTGCCGGGTCCTAAGTTTTTATTGTTGTGCCGGTATTTTGAGGTGCACTTATAGTGATGTAGTGGTCTACGCACTATGGTGTACGTGGTAACTGGTACCGTTTAAGGTGACCACATTTTGGAATATGTACCCCATAGGTCTGGGGCACTTTTTTTCAAGATATATTTGCATCAAATGCCCAGAAAACAGCTTTCAGTCATGAATATATTAATGGAATATGAGTTTAATTAATGTGTAAAATTTTGTAGTTATCAAATCATTTTTAGCGTTTCAAAAATGAAGTATAAATAAGTAATAAATACAAATAAAATGAAATAAAATATAAAATAAAAATAAAATACAAACGCTCAGCAGAGTATAATGTAATGGATAGGTAATGTATTGATGGGGGCATCATAGGATACTATTGAAGGCCTATAATCAGTTTGCTGAATAAAAGAAGGCCTTTAAAATAACAGAAAAAAAATTGTGAATTTTTTGGGCGGAACATAACCTCACTATTGGAAATTATATTTAGATTTTTGGACAAAAGTGTACACTACAAATCTAGTTCAAAATTAAATTTCGAGAATCGGTTTTCTGGACATAGTTTCTAAATACCTTTAGCTATAACTTGACTATAGCTAAAATAGTTTTCTGAAAATAACATTTGGTCTACAATTTTTTTTGTCAAACTGTACAAACTAAAAAAAACTCGTATTTGTACCGTTTGACAAAAAAAAATCGTACACCAACTGTTATTTTCAGAAAACTACTTTAGCTATAGTCAAGTCATAGCTAAAGGTGTTTAGAAACTATGTCCAGAAAACCGATTCTCAAAATTTAATTTTGAACTAGATTTGTAGTGTACACTTTTGTCCAAAATCTAAATATAATTTCCAAAAGTGAGGTTATGTCCCACCCCAAAAAATCCCAATTTTTTTTCCTGTTATTTTAAAGGCCTTCTTTCATTCAGCAACTTTTCAGACATGTTTCTTTGACTATCAAATTATCGGCCAGAGGTTTGTACAATAGCCTTAAGATTTGTTCTGTGTCTCGATAGCTCATGGTAGATCTATGACGCGTTAAGCCAGGGACAGATTCTGGGTTCGATCCCAAGCTGGGCCAAACTTTTACAACATTTGCTATCAATCAATAAAAAGAAAGATAGTTAAAAAATCGAAAGTATTAATTTGTTTTATGCATTTTTTAACTTTGTCTTTAACCGAATAATTAGTGTGTGCATGTAAATAATCAAAAGCGTAGTATGATAATAGCCCAGGAGTGGAAGACTTTTACCCGGACAAAATTCCGAACAAGCTGAAAATTGGCACACATGTTCAGTTGATCATTCTTAACAATAGTTGAAAAGTCCCCTAAGGTCCGCCGCGTGCGTCTTGAGATATAGTGGCAAAAGGGCGTAAGTGCCAAAAATATTTTATTTTCAATTTCAACCATTTTTTTGCACTAATATCTACAAATTATTAAATATTTCTACCCAAAGTAAAGTTAAAATCAGTCATTAACTTCGACCCATGCGTGGCAAAAGGGCGTAAGTGCCAAAAATATGATATTTTCAATAATTTCAATACATTTTGACATACGTATGTGCAACTGCAAATTATTATGTATTCATACGACGGAAACGTTTAAATTGTTCCCTTTTCTTCGACCATTGTGTCTGACACATGGTGGCAAATGGGCGTAACTGACATCATAATTCTATATTTAATATAAAAAGGGCTTTTGACATTTAATATGAATACCAAACAATGGACACTAATGTAAAATCCATGCATTCTGACTGACTTGCTATGGCCAGCTTGTATGTAAAGAAGATGCAAAGAAAATTGTTGTAAGTAGCAGACTGGACATTACCAAACCTATAAAAAAATTTCTTAGATTTCATAGATAGATAGATAGATATTTTATTCACTTAGATAGTACTGTACAAGTATAACTTTGGAGAAAGGAAAAATAATAATTTTAAAATTCAATT
>JAMZAV010014162.1:0-14294 GCA_024449915.1 Sweltsa coloradensis
ACTCGAAAATTCTTCCTTCCCTTTTCAGTCCAAAGAAGGCCCCCCTTTATAAAAAACCCACATTGAAATTTGTAAAATATTATACTAAACGTTTTTTCCAGTCGCGTTGATGGATGAGTTTTTTTTTTTAATATTTTGTCCAATGATTACGTTTTTAAGTGGGATCTCATACTTATTCTATAGTTACTTGATATTACTTGTTAATTAAAACACCTGTAAAAGGCTTTTATATTAAAATCTTTATTTCTATGAATTTTGCCCTACTTTTTCAAATTTTTTCTTTAAAAAGGCACTACATCGCCATAATCTTTGTCAATGTAAAATATGAACGTGACCCCCACCCGTTTGGTCAGAATCGGTCCCAAATGTCACGAAAATATCGTATTAAAAACCGGGAAAATATCGTAAAAGTACGGTTCTATGAGAAATATTTCTTCAAATGTGTCTCTAAATCATAACGTATATTAATTTCAGTGATTTTATTTTTAAACTTTCCCCAAAAAAGTTTCATCAAGATCGTAGAAGCCGTTTGCCAAATATCACGAAAATATCCCATTAAAATTGAAAAAATCGTTAAAGTACGATAATCATAAGAAATATTTAATTGATTGTAACCTGGCAAGTCTAAGTTTAGGGATTCAAAGGGTCCCCTAAAATTTTTTCATCAAGATCGCATATGCCATTTTCCCGGTAGAGCGCGACCAAACAAACAAAAAAAAAAACGAACTATTTTTTTTTTTTTTTTTTGGGGGGGGCACTGGGCAGTGAAATTAGTCTTCGTTTCGCTCACCCAAAAAATAACATGTGAAAAGCTTGTTGTGGATTTTTGAATACATAATATAATGTACATGAATCAGACGGGACTTAATTTTAATTTTTCATTTTATAACACAAATAATGTTAATAGGCTTAATTAAACTTAAATAAATAATTATACAACAACGAGAATACGACTTTACAATACTGAAATATTTAATTGAATTTGATATGACACAATAGCCGTGGGAAAATTCCTTCACGACGAAAAACGCGAACTGTACAACAAAGAATCCCGTTTTTTAAATTTAAACAATGAAAATGAATTATAAGTTAAACAATAGGCCTATATATGGAACAAAGTAAGTAAATTTTAAGTTTTATTTTTAACCTCACTATACGATTGTAAATCTGTCATGTCCCCTGGTAATTGATTAAACGTATTCGGAAAGAATACTCAAGATTCTCTGGCCGTACTTATTGACGTATTCTGGAACATCGAATGTTTAAATTTTTTGACACCCAAAACTTGTATTAATTGATGTTCATTGCGTGAATTTTTTGTAGTAATAATATAATAATAATAATAATAATACCGGTAAAAATAATAATAATGATAATAATAATAATAATAATATAACTTTTTTTTTTTTTTATTCATTAATTACATATGTGTACATTTTTATATGCTTCGGTCCACAAAGCCTTTAAAGTAAGGCTTGTCTGGTTTAAACCACAACAATGTGTACATTTCATACAAAACGGTGTTGTGCGAAGTTATTTCAACAATAACAAAGAAAAAATAGAACAAACTCAGTGGAAACCGTCCGTATAACAAAACAAACTTAAAAAAAACAAAACTTGAATATTGAATATAAAAATATTATACTTGAGGTAACACAAAAAGCAACACAGTATTAGATGAAAAAATTTACATATTTGCCCCAAGTATCTAAATAATAATATATAATAATAATAAAATAATAATAATAATAATAATAATAAAAATTTAATAATAATAATAAAAATAATAATAATTAAAAAAATTTATAAGTTATATAAAAACATAATTTGTGGTCGTTTGTACAAAACCTTTTTTTTTAGTGTCATTTACAAGTTCAGATAAACTCATATACCCTCAGTCAATTGTAGATGTTTCCGGTAAACAGCTAAATTCTAAGGTTGTATATATTCAAGTGGACATTTACCCATCTATAAAAAATGAAATGTAGATATGTAACATTCTAGCAAAATGTGTTTCATTCGTTTCCCCTTCTTATACCACAACTCTATGAATCATGGAATATGATATACATTGCGAATACGTTCCCCCGGCCAATCAAGTCGTGAACAACTCAAAATATAAAACTCGGTGTTTGAAAGTTATAAATTTAAAATGCTCCCTGCGCAGACTACACAAGCCTACCCATCGTATCTGTCCCTCAATTAGTATTTAATTAATTAAATTGTCCTTCATCATGTTGGAGTTTTCATAGATCGTATCTCTTTTTAAAAATATAAAAAATTAGGGAAACCCGGTGTGTGTGTGAGTTTAGAAACGACAAGGGAAATGTTTAGAGTGGCTTCCTGCAAAGGGGATCAGCTGTGATCACGCTTCATAGTTTTTTCTCTCTTCCGTGTTTGTGTAACTCTGGTCCACACACAGGAAGACGGACGAAATGCACGTAAACAGATAAGAACTTTTCTATAGTTTGCTGTTACCGTTGTGGAAAAACATGCCATGTAACCAAGAATTATATAGGTGTATATGGTGGATGTGCGCGGATTCTATGCGCACAAAAGAAGCATCATGATTTTTCAGGATGTGATAAATAGTGTAAATGAAGTTCAAATATGAATCACGATTTTAATGAGATTTCAATATTTTTTTTTTGGAAGTTAGTTGAAGTAAATGTGGCCGCTAGTGTATGCACAAGGTTATTGATAATACATTCCACTGAATTCGGGGCCTTAGAAAATTGCCGCGTGATCATTTCAACTCCTGAGCGCCCCAATAAACTTCTTAAGGAATTACTTATTTTAAGTGTAAAAGTATTTATGAGCACGCTATAGTCATTGCTTATAAAATACACACAAAATTTCTCAAGCAACTCGAAGTCAAAGACTCAAAGTTTTTCCCATCAATAAATGTTTACAAATACTTAGCCTATACGGTCACAAGGAAATTTAGTTTTAAAGTCACATAAACTTTAAAAAAGAGATAATTGCCACGAAATAATCACAGTAATCATACAATCAATTTGACGGCATTCTTCTGTTTACGATGTAAAAATATCGAGATAAAATTTTCAAAAAAAAAAAGATGTACACACGTAATAAACTATTTTTAGGTAAGAAACCCAATTGAGACGGATTTTTTATAACATAACATATATTGAAAAACAGTTACGAAATCTTCCTGATAATTATTTATTTAAATTCAAAATATATGTGTGTAAAAGATGGCACAGTAAAATATTACAACCCGCTTTCTTAGCAAATAACTACTACTAAATAATTAATAAACATTTTAGATCATAGTTGTGTGTGTTGCATACAGTCATTTAAATGAATAATTTTCTGTCACTTTATTTCTTTCTTTATTTTCAGTCCACTGATATATGCATTACATATATATGGGACAAATACAAATTACAAATAATAACAACAATACAAATACAATTAAAACAGATTATGGTAATTAAAATTATATACAAAAAATCAATAACAATGCTAATGCATTTGTTATTATACATAATAAATTTAAAATAATATTACATGAATACATTTTACAATTTTTAAATCATAGAAAAGTGAAGAGAGAAAAAAAGTGGTGTGAGAGAAGTGTGAAAATAATAAGTTAAATTTTTCAATGGTCATCTAGGAATTCTCTTAATGAGTAATAAGCTTTATTTGTAAGGAATCTTTCAATTTGTGCTTAAAGAGTGTAAGTGAGTTGGAATATTTAATTGAAGCTGGTAATTTATTAAATATTGTACTACAAAACGTGAGTCGGGGGTTTTTTTCAAAGAATGTGTGGCTAGATTTTGGTATGAAAATGTTAGTATATATCTATTTTAAAAAGGAATGGTGGCATTATTTAATGGAAAATGGTCAGGATTGGAATATACAAAAGTTGCTGCAGAGATAATTAGCGTACATGTTAGTGTGAGGATACGTTTAAATTTGTGAAATGTGCTACAAAAAAAGGCCCAAATACCATGAAGTCCACAATTAATGTCCAACACATTTCTCTGTATATACATTCATAATTATACCAAGGCCAAAATGTACTAAAACACAATTAAATTACACCTCTACTGGAAACAACTCATAATTAAATTAAACAACAATATTATATATATATTGTTTTTAGAAGCCCCATGCGTTGGGCTTTTCACGGGGAATAATTTCGTCTAGGTAGTCTTATATTATTCTAGCCTTATATAAAAGCGTGTTTTGTGCATAGCTAATGCCCACTGTGAATGTATATTGCACTGTTTTGCTATGTAGAACAGAACCCTCACCCACACTTGATTTTGATTGAGTTGACGTCCTTCGCAAAAAACAGCGATTTTCGATCGATTTTCGATCGTGTCTTGCATTTGATTTCAGGTTTTAGTGTGGATCGGTAGGATTTAGAAATATTGTGGGAAAAGAAGCATTATCTTTGAATTCAAATATTCAAATATCGTTTTTATTTTAGGTTTTTAGTTTCGATCAGTAGGATTCAGAATTAGTGTGGGAAACCACCACCGAAGTTTGAATTAGTTATATGTATATTAATTTATTATATTAATTCAAAATATCAATATTCAAGTTTCTGGGTGAAAAATTATCATAACTTTCTTGTTAATCGTGTCAATCCTGATACGAATAGAACCATCAATTAAATCAAAACTCGTTCAGAGAGGTTATAAATTTTTAGTTCGTGTTTGCATCCAAATTGCTCACGCTTGCTAGTATAAATTAAGAAGCGCTGCTCCGCTAGCATTAAAATGCGCATTAGAAGTGGCTAATTGACCGAAAAGCAACACAAAAAACCCTTAAATTTCATAATTTGAATTTAAATTTATTGTATATTTCAACACTGGTTCTCAAAACTGACGACCATGCACTTGAAACTTTTCTGTATGACTGTATTCATGTTGTTCGCTAGTTATTGTTGGACTCGGGTGGTCCCTGGTACCGGTGGTACTGATCATAAACTCACGAGCATACGCATGCAATCATATGGACGGTAACGCACCTACCTAGAACTAAGCGGGCTTGAATAATATGTAAAGATCAATTTTATTCGATTTGCGATATAACAATAATCTTCTCTCGCATATTGTATTTATTTATTTCATTATTATTTTCAAAACTTTATGCTTTCACAGCCGGAAAAATTTACCCGCAAAATATATCATTTATTAGGAGAAGAGTGGTGGCAGGACAGAAGAAGATGGAGGGCCTGTCTTCAATGCCGACGTGGCAACAAAATGATGATTATGTTTCTTTTATTTCAAATTTAAGGCTTCTGAGGCCCGCAATATTATAAATACAATTAATTTTGTCAGGTAATTCGCCGCATCGAATATATTTCATTGTTTCATTTTAATCAGCACAAAACATCAACAAAAATGTTGTGATATTGAAAAAAGGACCTCTGCAAAGATTAGTTGATTTTACTTTAAAATTTTGTATATGCTATATATATATATATATTTACCATCTTTAAATAATTAAATTTACTTCTTTCGGTTTACCACGTATATGTTATTTAATCCGACGTTTCGACTGGATTTCACCAATCTTGTCAAAGACAGTAAAAACAACTCAAGTAAAAAACCCATATACAAAAAACACTTCATAAACCTTGCCATAAACCAAGAACATTAACGCATACTCCTCCTCCTCCTCCTACGCTACTCCTCCTGCTGGTAAGGTCTACGACCTGTAAAAAAGAAGTCAGACTAACCATACTGGTCAAAAATATTCACAAAACCGTGCTACCTTCCACAAGTCAAGGTCCAAGACAGAAGTCAAGCCAAGAAATCATCCCACAAGTTCTGGTCAAGCAGACTAGCCTACTTCATCTAATCAATAACATGACATGTTTTTCTAAACTCTTTCCACATGTTATAAAATTCCTGTTAAATTAATTCTTTTCATTGCCTTGTTTATTATGTTTGTTTTATGTTATTATTGTGTTTTTTTTTCGTTTCCCTCTTGAAGTGTTTTTGTATATTGAAATTTTTTCTTGAGTGCTTTACTGTCTTTGGAAAAAAGATTGGTGAAATCCAGTCCGAACGTCGGATTAAAAAAAACAATATACGTGGTAAACCGAAGAAGTAAATTTAATTATTTAAAGATGGTAACACCTACAAATAACCACGAAAACCTCAGAAAAATTTATATATATATAATATATATATAATATATTATCTCCAGTTTTGTCTGTATTTATCAAGTAATGGTATTTTCGTTTTTTATATTTAAAGTTGTATTGGCCCTGAGGATGATGGGTGAAATTCATCCGAAACG
Source organism: Sweltsa coloradensis (assembly GCA_024449915.1). Lineage (NCBI taxonomy): Eukaryota > Metazoa > Arthropoda > Insecta > Plecoptera > Chloroperlidae > Sweltsa > Sweltsa coloradensis. The sequence continues at coordinate 6,286 of JAMZAV010014162.1, forward strand.
TCGGCCAATGAAATATACGTGGCATTGAAACCGAAAAACCGATTACATTAATATATATATATATTATATATATATATATATTTTAAGAAATCTTACGGTAAATAATCACGCACAGTTTTATAGAAAATAACTTTTAACCCCAAAACGTTTCAGAAAAACTATGTTCCATTTTAAAGGGGAAGGGTAAACAAAAATTCAATAAAACAACAACAGCATTATAAAAAAAACAAATAGAAAAAAAAAAACACACTACCCTTTCAAAATGGTACCAAGACATGAAGACCCGCGATAGGCCTGCTAGAATGGTCACAAGAAGTCACACTCAATATGCAACCAAGTGATTTGATTTTTGGTTCACTGCAATTGGATCTTTGTCATTTTCTATGTTTGCAAGTAGTGTTTTTTTTGTTTCTATTTGTTTTTTTTTATAATGCTGTTGTTGTTTTATTGAATTTTTTTGGTTTACCCTTCCCTTGAAAATGGAAACATAGTTTTTCTGAAACGTTGGGATTAAAAAATTTTTTCTATAAACTGTGCGTGATTATTTACCGTAAAGATACTTAAAACATTAACCACGGATCACGAAAGCTTAAGACAAAACATTTATATATATATATATAATATATATATATAATATATATAAATATATAAAAAATATTATATGTTGATAAATATGCTCTAAGTTACATAACAATGTTTTTAATCTGTGTAGTAGGTCTATGTTTATTTAGTGCGGTTCTTCTTAGTACAATTATTAACTGTTGGTGTGAAGTATTTTTTTCATCAAGTTGTAACTGATCATCGCTGAGCCCCTACATCAGTAGGCCCTAGTTTCATAAGATCAAGTCAGGTTGCTCTTTCAACTGTGTTAATCCTTCTGCTACGAATCTTTTGTTTTGTTTAAGAAACACTCAAAAACATTATATTTCTGGGTCAAATAGCTAACGAACTAATAGATAATAATAACAATAATAATAATAATATTTTTTTTTTTTCAACTCAATTATTGTCACAAAACAGAATATCATTGATACATCTCAAAAGAAACCCACAAAGCCCATTATGCGGGCTCATCTTGTGGAATAAACAAAATCACATAATCTAAACAAAACAACCATAGAGGAAGGAAACATGAAAAAAAATCATAAACATTAAGTAAACTAGGAAATTGTTTAAGTCCCGCCGCGTTTTTGGATGAGCTTAATTGGGTGCATTGAGCTGCCATGTGTTATGGGAATTTTCTGCCTGTTCTGTGGAAAAAATCATTATTAAATTGAATTTTTTTTAATAAAAAAAATAAAGAATTAACTTTATTTTTCTAATTTTTTTAATAAATCGTAATTGTTAAAAAAAATCGTAAAATTTAAATTTTTATAAGAAATAATTTCTCGATTGCGCTCAAATTTAAACAATAAAATATAAATTTATAAAATTAAGGTTCTGCGAAAAATCATTTCAATCGGATAAAACATGTAGGTGTTATAAGTCAAAGAATCTTTTAAAAAAAGAAAAAACCCGTAAAATTTCGATTTTTATGATAAATATTTTTTCAATTGCGCTCAAATTTCACAAGAATATCTTAATTCATAAAATAAAGATTCTGTGCAAAAAACATCAAAATCGGATAAAGCATGTAGGTGTTATAAGTCGAAGAAATTTTTTAAAATCGAAAAAAATCGTAAAATTGCAATTTTTATGAGAAAAAAATTTTTCGATTGCGCTCAAAAACGTGGCAGTTCTAAGTTCAGAGATTTCGAAGGCCTCCATAAAATTTCATCGCAATCGGAGTATCGGTTTAGCCGGAATCGTGTGGACAAACAGACAAAAATACAGAAAAAAAAACATTCCGGATTTTTTTTGTTCCCAGTGAGTAGAATGGAATCTTCGCTTCGCTCGCTACGCTCATCCAAAAAATTTGAAGTAGATTAACTGTAACTAACAAGAAATAAAACACAACACCACGTCAAGGCTTTTTAAGTTATTTAAACACAACATAAATAAAGCTAAATGATGAGTACGAAACAAGGCAAGAGCAGAACAGATTTAGACAAGAGCACTCAATTTTGACAACAAATGTATTTTTATTTCTTGCTTGACCTCGGAAATTTTTGTAAAATGTAATAACTGATCAGGCAAGTCATTGAAAGACTCGGGGGACTAAACACCAAGGCGCCTCTGACCGTATTTTTTATTATTACTTCTGGGAACTTCAAATTTTTTTTTAACCTGACTACGTGTCCTTTTGTTTCTCTGCACAAGAATTCTATAATCATTTTTAAAGTAATATTTTATTAAAAGTTGGTAAGTGAAAAAGCAGTAAACAGGAAGAAGATTGCAAAAGAGGTATGTCTCCCTAGTCGACAGAGTTTGACAATTACGTGGTCTTATTTGGCGTAATAGCTTATTTTGTAGTACTCGAATTTTTTTTAAGTGGCAGTCAGTGGAATACTAACTATAACTATAACTTTTAACAAATCAGGTATTTCTCCCTTTTCTAGAGACAGGTTATTATTTTGGCAATTAAGGGACCAATATCCTCAGCCGTGGCATGTATTGCAAGTCGATTTACCCTATCCCCTCAATTCCAGGGTTTTTTAGTAACGCTTAAGTTACGGATAATATTAAGCACAGATGTTACACTTACTTTCCCTAGATACATAGATTGACTCTGACTTAAAAAGGGGGCAAAAGCTTAAAAGTTACAATAGAGCAATTATGTTGAATCACATTAATCTCATCAACAAAAGTATCAACAAATCTGTAAGCAATTTCTTCCTCACTGTATTTATTACGTAAATATTTGTTTAAACACCTTGTCAACTGAGTTACGCTTTGATTTCCCTATTACTTCATTAATCACCTGCCATGTTTGTTTAACATCACCTTTATGTACTTGAAATTTATTTTTGTAATAATCACGTTTCACTTTATAAATTGCCTTCACTACCTCAATAATAATAATAATAATAATAATAATAATAATAATAATAATAATAATATAATTAATAATAATAAAAATAATAATAATAAAAAGAAGAAGAAGAATAATAACAATAATAATAATAATAATAACTTACTGTGCAGCTGTAGCAGTGATTAGATACTTGGGCTTAAAGGTAAAATCTGCTACCTCTTCAAAGACAAAACAAGAGAAGAAAATTCCCGAAATGGGAACAGCGACTAATTGGAGAATCGATGAGTTTAGGAAAGATATCGGTAGATTGGAACAATTGTGAATGGGTAATCGATCTAAAAATTTTGGTACTTACTGCCAAAATATATTTGAAAGAATCAAGGTTCACACAAAACATAAAACACTGAAAAAAATTCATTCACGAATATTTGGATACACTTAAACAAAAAGTAAGTGCTCTTGCTAAGAGATTAAAAAGATATAGAGAATGTAGCATTAGAAAAGAACAAAACCGAATGTTCAAAGAAAAGGAAAAACATTTTTTACCAAAAACTATCAAGTACCGAAGAAATAACAGGAAATGGAACACCAACTAAGATAAGATAAAAGAGTTTTGGGCAGGAATATGGGGTAACCCGGTAGCACACAACCAGGATGCACAATGGATTCAAGACGAAAGAGCTGGGATGAGCGATGTTAATGAGATGAGATTCGAAGGTACTTTTTGTGAATTAAAGTCGACAATCAGTGCTACACATAGCTGGAAAGCCCCAGGTAATGAAAAATATTAAAAATTTTTTGGTATAAGAAATTTCAATACTACTCACAATCAAATTAAAAAAAGTCTCAACGAGTTTATGAATGGATTTAAAAGAAATACCCGAATTCTTTACTGAAGTAGTAACCTTTCTCAAACCGAAAGATAAGACACGAAAAAACCCAAGTAAATATCGGCCAATTACATGTCTACCCAACTATATATAAAATATTGATTTCATGCATAACAAATAAAGTATATAAGCATTGCGAAGAATACAATATCATGGCCGAGGAACAAAAGGATGCTGTAAGAACTCGCAGGGATGAAAAGAACAACTCATTATCGACTCTACTGTAATAAAACCAGGCACACAAAAAGAAAAGGAATATTCACGTAAACTACAAGAAAGCTTATGACTAAACACCACACACATGGCTTTTCAGATTTTACAAATAATATAAAATCAACCCAGTAATTGTAAACTTTTGAAGGGGACAGTAATGAAGACATGGAGAACAACACTAAAACTAAATATGAAAAAACAGCAGATAACTACAGATCCAATCCAATAAACGGGGGCATTTTCCAAGGTGACTCATTTAGCGCATTATGGTTTTGTCTGTCATTAAACCCACTGCGCATATGCTTAACGAATCAACATACGGATTTAAAATTAAGGACAATAATAGGTTATGTCACACAATTTCTCACCTATTTTTTCATGGATGATCTAAAGTTATATGCATCAAATTTTGTTCAACTAAACATTTTAAATTTTCAATACTACATTTAAATTTAGTCAAGATATCTGCATGGAGTTTGGAGTAGACAAGTGTAAGACGCTACATATCGAAAAGGGTAAGGTTACGCGGGCAGAAGAGGTCCAGCTAGATGATGGAAATAGGATTGGAGTAATGGACGATAACGAAGTATACAAATATTTAGGTTTCTCACAAGCTGCCAGAATTGAACATAAAGTAATGAAAGAAAAATTGATAGATACATACAAGAAGCGACAAAAAATCTATCCTTCAAGACGCAACTAAAAAGTAAAAAGCAAGATCACAGCAATAAATACATATGCTATACCAGTACTGACATATTCATTCGGAATCATTAAATGGACACAGACAGACATCCACGCGCTGGAAATATTAACTGTTTCACACTTACTAAACACAGAATGCATCATCCTAAATCAGCAATAGAGAGATTGACACTTCCAAGAGAACAAGGAGGACGAGGCCTATGATCTGAACAACTTATATTTTAAAAACTAGACATTTTAAGAAAAAATTTTTTACAAAAAGCAACCAATCAACACTGCATAGGGCTCTGGTGCTAGCTGACAAATCATTAACTCCACTCATTCTAGCAAACGAAAATGTCAATCATATCAGGGAAACTCATAACTGACGCTTCAAAAGAGTTACGTCTCTCAGAAAAGACCCTACACAAGAGACATTATGATGAACTACATTAAGGTCCGTAGATATTAAAGCATCAAATAGGTGGTTAAACAACGGGGAACTATTTGGGGAAACAGAAGGTTTTATGCTGGCTATTTAAGACAGAGTGATTGCAACGAAAAATTATAAAAAATACATTTATACAAGATGCGACAGTAAAACGATCAATGTAGAAAATGTAGTGTAAAGGGGTGAAACAATCGAACACATCATATACGGGTGCAGGGCACTATGTCAAACGGATTACCTCTACAGACATAACCAAATAGCTAACATTTTTCACCAAAAACTAGCAACAAGTACAACCTCATTGATACCCCACACACCTTACTACAAATACAAACCGGAGAAAGTACTAGATAGCAAGATTTCAAATTATATTACGACCCCCACAGTTATAACAGACCAAACTATACATCACAACAGACGGATATAATTATAATTGACAAGAAGAAACAAGAAACTACCCTTTTTGCGTTGCTGTCCCAATGTGCCATAAAGTCGAGACTACATGGAAGAAAAAAATTTACAAGTATAGTGAACTTGCAATTGAGATCAAGAAGATGTGGAAACAGAAAAAGGTTAAACACAATCCATACGTGATATCGGCTAATGGCATCATACCGAAGAAGCTACATGAAAGCATTAAACAACTAGATCTTCACCCAATGTTTACATCGAAAACTCAAAAAGGCAGTAATACTCAAAACGTGTTTGAATAGTTCGTAAATTTCTAAACTAAGAATGATACTTTGAGATTCCGAGACAGCTTCCATCCTGACATGGTTTTCGTGGTTTCCCATAGTCCGAAGAGCAATTAGGATGGCGACGAGAAATCGGCCACGACCGTACACAGCAGAAAGAAACATCATCTACAAACTATATTATAAATGACTTATTTTAGTTAGAGTTAAGACAAAAATTAATAATGTAGGTAGTAAAATAGATACACATGGAAGTACTTGACGTAAGTCCGTACAACATGTTAGCACCGGTTTTTACCGAGTTTGTATGAAATACATCCAATAAAATAATTAATAATAATTTAATAATAATTATTATAATAATAATAATAATAATAATAATAATATATATATATTTTTTTTTTATTGTACATACTTTGCAATATACATTATTCGGAACAATAAATATTATCCCACTAAGCTGCAAAAAAAGCTTATTAGTGGGCGCATAGAACAAATATTTAGAGCGCACCGGTCACTTTTATGTATGCACAACCAACACCTATACAGATTAAATACAAAAATAAATAAAATAAACACAGATTGTTAATAGACATTTCGTTTAGAAATAACAAAGAATTATACCTAATAATAATTGTACAAAAATTAATCAATCAATCAAAGAAAAAAACAGCGGAATTTCCAAAGAATCATCAATAATAATAATAATAGTAATAATAATAATAATTGAAGAGAAATTAAAACATTGACGGGATGTTTCGTTGCGTCGTAATGGTGAATAATTTACATTATTCTTGATTTCAATCAAGAACATTATATATATTATATATTAGGCATGAATTGCACCCTGGGCAGGTTTCCCACAAAAATTATTATTATTATTATTATTATTATTATTATTATTATTATTATTATTATTATTATTTTTATTATTGTTATTATTATTATTATTATAATTATTATTATTATTATTAGGGGTTCCTCAAGGGTCTGTGTTGGGCCCAATATTTTTCCTAATTTTTTAAATAAACGATCTCGCAATATTGCCTTTGTATGCTTCAGTTACTCTTTTGCAGATGATGCAGCTTTAGTGCTTCAGCCGTCACGTATGTAATTTTGCAAATGTTGTCAATCAGATCTACACATTTTATCTAAGTATTTTAGAAATAACGGTTCTTGTTTTAAATAGTTCAAAAACCAAATTCATTGTATTTCGTTTTAAAGGGAAGACTACTATTCCTCATGTGAACATTGTTTAGCATGAATCAAACTGCATTGAAACAACTAATTGTAAATGCATGTGTATTGAAAGCTGCGAGTATATAAAATATTTGGGATTGTATATGGATTCATCATTGAGTTGAGCATGCACATAAATATGTTAATAAAACTTCGATCCATCAGTTATATCATCTACCATCTTAAAAAAATTATGCCATTAAATGTTCTAAGGCAATTGTATTTCGCTATTTTCCAATCGAATTTGCAATTTGGTATCATTCATTGGGGGGGAACATTTGATTATAAACTAACATCACTGATCACTGCTCAAAACGATAGCATAAGAACCATATCTAATCTTCAGCGGCTTCAGTCAAATGACTTTGTTTATATAGAGTACAAACATTCTTCCATTGCCACAACTGTATTTTATAGAACTGTTTTATATGTTTTTAGTAATCTTAGTAACCATTATTTTGTGAATAGTGCTGTCAATACTAAAAATTCATCAGTGCTACGTTTAACCATACCTGACTTTAGATTAACAAATACACGTAACCAGTTATCATATAAAGGCCCATATCTGTTCAATTCTATTTTATGCAAGATTCCAGAGTTTAAACCATGTATGAAATATGTTCGTTTTAAAAAACTTGCAGAAAAAGCAGTAAAAGAGAGGTGAATTAATTTCCCCTTTTAAAAATTGCTTTTACCTTTAATATTAAGATTATGGGATGTAGGCCTACTTGTGCGTTGCTTTATTGAAATGGGTTTATTGAAAATGGTTACATTTTAAAACTTATTATCATGAATTTTAATTTACATTTTAATTTAATTTTATTTATTTAGTTTTTAATTGGTTTAATTTTTTTTGTTAAGGTTTTTTAAAGGGTTATATTACATTAAATTTAGGGGGCCGTGGCGGGGCCCTGTGTATTTGG
>JAMZAV010014163.1:0-14823 GCA_024449915.1 Sweltsa coloradensis
AGGATTTCTTTTTAAAAAACCCCTTGTTTGCTACAACCAATATTGTGCCGAACTCGATAATAAATTCTTTTTCAGGTGCTGTATGCGATCAAAAAAACCCAAACTTACTGTTGACTCTCTGCAGTTTGCTCCTTTTATTCTGCTGCCTTTACTTTTCCTAGAGCAGAATTTGTAAAAGCTGTGCAACTACAAACCATACTAAATAAAACTTGTGCATAATGTAGCGCACGATCATGAGTTTTTAGCCGACAGTTTGAAATGGTGATTTTTTTTTCTTATCCAAAAACAATTAATGACATTTTTTCAGAGAATTACTAGTAGGGTATCGATTGACTGGCTGTGTTTGAAGAGTGGAATCTTCTTTCAAAGAGTAATAATTGTACAAATGACTTTGAATGAACATTGTTTAAAAACCTGGAGTGAAGTTTATTCTACCTACTTGCTGTTCATAACGGATGAAAAATACCGCAGCCTTGGCTTGTTTGAACTTTTTGACGGTCCGAGTTAAGCTTGCATTGGCCGAGTGATCACAGCACTGTCGCCCTTTCACTATGAACACCAACGCGGCAATATAGTAATTTAAATTAAATAACGCTCTCACAAACCTATTGAGCATTGTGTAATAAATTAAGATTTGAATTTATTTTAGAAGCGTGCAAATAAATTGATGTTATTTGATGCTCCCAAACATTGCCATAGCATTTGGCAAAGTTGACTTTGAAATTGCAGTAAAAAATTAATTAAATTTAAATTAATTTTAAGTTAATTAAATTTTAAAAAATATGGTTACAAACAAGACATAAAAACTTTGTAAAACCTAGTTGCATTTTAAATCACCCGCTTAGGCCTAGCTAAAATTGAGGCACTAATAACTAAGAAAGGGTACCTATGTAGCCTATTGAATTCCCTTTATAACTTTCAACAGTCCAATACGATTAAAACACAGTCAAACAAGTGCATTATTATTTATTATATGGATGGTAGAGTTAAAAAAAAAAATAGGCCTAATATATGTTCCAATAATTTTGCTCTACCGTAGTACGATCGATTTGACCAGTTCACAGGAAGTTTGTATAAAATTTTCGAAACCGTACGAAAAGAAGGCATGACTCAAGTAAGTTTGAACAACTTTTAAGTGTTAAAACTTTTTGCTTAAACAGTTTATTAGGTTACCACCAGCTAGAAAGCATTATAGCCTGCAATTTTTAAAGAGTCTTTGACAATGGAATTTGATTTGCTCTTGGGCTTGTAGATTAAAAATTTAGAAAGATAGCCAAAAAGGCTTCCTAAAAAACAAATTTTTCAAGTTTGTTTTTCATTGCTGGGGGTTTTGTCTACATGTTTTTAAAGGGAAAAGGGTAATAAACGGTACCTGGAACTTCCTCCCCTCATATACCCCTTCCTGAAGGCAAAGTGAGCAAAGGAGGTTTTATGTACCCTATATGCAGGCGCGTAGGAAGGGGGGGGGGAATGGGGGGAGTTGCCCCCCCATTTTAAAACCGTGACCCCCCACTTCAAATTTAGAAATTCAGTCTCCCCGTAAATACGACTAAAAAAAATTCTGAAAAACAAAATTTTCAATTTTGAATTTCCCATGTGGTTTTTTTTGTTTTTGAAATGAGTAAAAAGTACATTTAATTCCCATAGGTAGGGTCGGGATGTTGTGAAGGTATTGCAGTCCGTATAGGGGTAGGGGTGTGTTTAACAAAGACTTGTTTGGGGCTGGTTATTTTAATTTATGACTTGACACTGACAGGAAGGGAAGGAGAACCTCAAATAAGAAGAAAATACCTCAGCTCTTTTGAACTGGCTCAAAACCAGCATGTCTATCTTTTAAAATTTTCCAACTTTTTTTTGTTTTTATTTTTTTACTGTACAAAAAATACTTTAATTTGGTTTTGCTTTCAGCACACGTTTTTTTCTAAAACGCACCAAAACACTCTAAAAACCTAATTTTCAAAATTTTTGCCTGCGGGCTGTTTTGGGGGCTTCGCCCCCCAAAACCCCCTGTTGGCAGCAGATTTTTGTTCCCCCCCCCTCGAAAAAAGGAGTTCCCACGCGCCTGCCTATATGTACTTTACCCTTTTTTGTTTTAGCCAAAATTTTCAATAACTCAGTTCAACAATTATAATAAATAGGGGCTAATGTTTTGTTTTTTTTTTTAGCTAATTTTGGTTCGTTTTTTGATAGTGATTGGCATCGAGTTTTTGAAATTTTGCAATATGTAACTTGCAAGTGGAATGTAGGGCTCTAAAAGTGACACTTTTTGAAAATGGGTTTTTGGTGAAAGCGGTGGGATTTTCAAAAATAAACTGATTTTTTAATTTTCTTAAAAAGTCCGAATTTGACCCGTGAATTGGGTTTTTGGCTGACAAACAATCAAAATTTATAATCTACGACTGTAGGGCTGTCCATGTATGTTCCTTGACATCTATGTAAAGTTTCACGGATGCTTCCTGGCAGAGCGAACAGCTATTTGATAGTCCCAAATGTGTCTTATTCCCTCTTAAATAGAAAATAAATATTATCTTCTGTTCACTCTCCCCATTCAAGGAAGGTGATGGGGTAAAGAGGGTAGAAATTCTGTCACTCTTTCGTTACGTCCACTATAAATTCTCAGGCTTCAAGCAGTCCTGTTGAGTCCAAATGTTAAAAATTCTAACATTTGCCAATTACCAAACATTTATTCTAGCCTACTGGTGCTGCAACTTTAGGTCTGTTTGGGCTGGCCACACTCTATTTATTCGGATTTACTTGGATCACAAAATAGCCGTTCGACTCACGAGATCATTTATTCTAATTCTGTTTCTTTGGAATGGAGGTGAGGTAACAGATCTAGAGCAGAAAGATCACGATTTTTCTGCTCACTCTTTTTAGTAGGAGTAGTTAAGATAAAGTTAGATTTAATAGCGAATTACGTGCGTTATTTAAATAAAAATGGCTTCCTCATTTGCTGGATGCATTGAAAACAATTTGACATTAAATTTATCTTTTTGGATTGTTTTTTTTTTTGGTTTAGAGTAGATTAGAGTAGATCATCCCCGCAACAAGTGTTTTTCTGAAAACACAAAGAGTAATGTGACCCAACTTACTCGAGATATTTTGAGCCTACTTGTTAAGCAAGCGAAGCGAGCGTTTCCATTTGACTCTGCCGGAAAAAATGGGTCACTGTTTTTTTTTTATATTATTATTATGTCTCGCCATAACGTTCGAACCGGAGGCTCGGATCGAGTTGAAATAATGACCCTCCGCAAGCTTTGTTCCCGATTGAATGCCCCTTAGTTTGTGGCAAAATCGTTCAAAAAGTTAAAAAGTACATTAAAAATTAATCGAAAGTTTTTTTTCAACTAAACGGCGACAAAATCTCAGGTGGCCAAAAACATTTAGAATGTCCGTCCGGTTTACGAATATGTTAACTTTATTTTGATCCGATAAGTAGTGTAGATGGAAATTACATTATAACAAAAGTAACGTTACCATGGCAACGAAAACTCGCACGAGGTTCGCACTATGCACTGCCACCCAGAAGTAACAAAAATACTATCGAGGAAGCAGTGTATTATTTGTTACGTTTTCCCAAAGAAATAATGTCCAAGGTCCCTAGATGGCGGTGGATTTTATCCACAAATTAAAGGTTTACCCAAATAGGCCTACCTTGGCAATAATAAATAATATTGGAAACATGGCCCCGTGGACAACGAACGTCGCAAATTTTACAATTTTAATAAGATAAGATAAGATAAGTTTATTCTTATTTAAGACAATTTTTACAAATTAATCTTATCTCTAAGGAGATTAAATTTTCAATGTGGGTCTAGCTATAGCACGTGCTCGCTTATCAAACGCGTCCAAACAGAGCGTTTCCTAGTATATGATCTGAGAGACGATTCGAGTGTGGTCGAGAATGGCCAGCGAACAGGGCCTTTTGAACAATTTTGGGGTGGATCTTCTTGCTTCTTTCCACAGGCTTGCATGCGTTGTTTTTAAAATTGCTGCTGACCAGAGGTTAATAGCATTTGAAAGTTACTTTTTTTTTTTTAGGTTGGTAAATAATAAATATGCCTAATGCATTCCTATTATCACAGTTTCTCAGTAACTTAAATGTTGAAAGTTACTATTTATTAGAAACTTTCTCAATGCGGCTATTGCTATACCCAACCGCATCCTTACATTGATGTAGAGCCTATAGTGAATGAATCGTGTTAGGTGCGGAAGCCATGCGCCTACAAGCCACGCTAAAAACATTTGCTTCGATCTCCATGTAGCAGTCTCGATCATACAATGTGCTTCCTAAGGCTTCCAACTTTTCAGGTTGTTAGCTGTAATTTGGTAAAAGTTGCCAAAAATTAGCATTAAATGATAAAATGCTGGATGATACCGTGTCCGTAGACATGTCGTATGTGCACTGCTAGCCTACTGCTGAAGAAGCAGATGTTTTTAGAGTGGCTCGTAAACACATTCTTCCACAGGACGGCCAGCGTTTCGCGAGAGCTCGCCGGGATGAATCATTCCATTTCGAGAGATTCAGCCTGTCAAACAAATCGCTATAAGTATTCATTTATGTTTGCACCTTTAAATGCCTGACATCCCTATTAAAGCTAATTATTTTCACGCAATATGGTATAAAAATCTATATCGATTAACAAATAAGTTGCTTGGTTTACACCTGTAAAGTTTTGTTTATTTTCCCGTTGGCGCGCTATTTTGGGGCCCCTGTTTACATCATCACACATCCGCTTGACATCGATGTCATTTGTTTGAAAATCGGACCAAAATTAGATACGTTTTGAGACGTATAAGTGGCAAGTCACTTGGGCGGCGTGCTGTTTTAAAACCTTGATCGGGCCACTGAGTTGATCATGTACGGATCTATGTCATGGGGGAGACAAACTCAATGCTAAAGGGAGGGTCGTAGAGGCGCGGCGCTAGATCAGTCAACCTAGTTATATGTCTAAGCTTGTAATTAATCCCCATGTATGTTTGGGTTTACTGGGCCTTTAATGAGACTAGGACTTCACAGTAGGAACTTTTAAGTTCTTTCCCTAGTAAATTGTCCACGGGTCACTTAAAAACCTTATCTTTACAGTCCAGCATCGTGTCAGCTAGCTTCAATAAAATTACAATATTATCAGTTGCTTTGACCTCGAATAAGTTCATTTAGCTAGCCCAGCGCATTGTTGCAGTCATTGACTTATCTGTTAGACATGCCCTTGGTTTCATGTGCCACATACTAAACAGTTAACACAGGTTACTTTCATGTGAAGTAAAATTGTTGTACCTATCTACTAAGCAATGTTAGATAGACTTTGTGACAGCGCTTTTCCAGTTTCAGGGGTTTAGAGAAAAAGGTTTAATTCACCCATAACATGTTCTGGACGTTATTTTTTGAAATGCTTTATGCCTTAATTTCTAAATCACTGATCCATCCATATCACATAAATATAAAAGTGTGTTTTTATTTTTTAACACTGATTACCTACTGTTTTTTCATGTGTAGGGCCCTAGTTGATTGGCAAAAAGTATTTCGTAAAAATTCTACAGGCAGATAAAAATAAAATTAAAAAGCCAAAAGCAAATCAATCTCTAATTAAGATTCCGCATGAAAATTAGCTTATTACACTTGATTGTAGTTTTCTGTTGTCAATCACGGTAAATTATATAGTATACGGTTGGCCGAGAAAAATGACTTAAAATTTTGTCACCTAGTTTTTAGAGGTATTATCAAAGTTCTATAATTAATTTTCAGTTGGCGAAACACAAACTTTCAACCAAAAATGATGTTATTCATGTAATTATCTACGTGGGTTTAGTGTAGCCGCAATGTCAATGTTGTCCGCCATGTTGGCAATGACAGTAGTGACGCAATGGAGCTCATATGCCGCCGTGACGTCAACCTTCTTACCTTGAACTCGACCGCTAGTTTTGAAAATTTTGGGGGTGGCTGGTTCCCCTTCTTCATCATCATCGCCAACTTGTTCTTCGTCAACGACTACACTCGCCGGTTATATAAAATGCCTAATTCTTAAAGAATGCACAAATGCGTTCGGTATGTTGTGGATGGGTACGCTTCCATAAAAATTCACCCAAATACCCCACGAAATGATCCTCCCTACCCATACCGTGGGATGTTGGCGCGCACCTCCCTCCATGACCTTTCAATGTTTTGGGTGTGCGCACCTGTCTTTTGGATCAACAAAATTTCAGAGTGGTTGACACTTAAATGTTCAAAATCCTCATTTTTCAGGCTATGATATTACTTCCAAAACCCTCAGATATAATTGTCGTTTCAGGCAAAATCCACTCCTTTATTACGCGCAATAATGTGGTTTATCTCTTTCGCCAAAAGGGAACTATAAATAATTTTTTGGATTCTCTCTCGAACCCGCCTGATTAAAAATGGAGGCTTTTTAAATGTGGACTGTATATTTTTTATTTTTTTGAATTACTTTACTTTCAAACATAGTACACTCATTTCACATCCATTTTAACACGTTCGTTGCTAGTGACTACTAAAAAACATCTTTAATAACAAAAAAAATGATGTGAGGCCACAGCCCTCACAATGCATAATAATATTATGCCTTCTAAACTCAAAAAATACTCCCCCCGTTGATTGGAGATCAAAATACAAAGAAGTATTACATAAGGACATTGAGTAGGGAGAGGAATTAAATGACGAATTGGTCTCTTCATCACGTTGCGGGCCTAATCGTATGTTGACAACTCGAACTAGCCCCCTCACTCCCTGGGCAGATGCTTTCTACGACCCCCAGTTTCCATTTGGGGAGGAGGCAGACGATCATCTCGAACAAGGCACACCATTTCCCGGTTTTTAGGTTGTTTTGGGAAGTAGACCATTTCTGCCGTTGCTGGAGTCCGTTGAGGTAGTCCCTTGACCACATTTTCCCCAACTGCTGGTGCATATGTTGGACTCGTTGCCAACGTGATAACTGGTTGATTGTCGACGTGTTAAACAAGTCTGGCTCAGGTAGGCTTATTAATGGGCGCCTATGAGAAAAGAACCTGGATTTAAAAAATTTTGGATTTGGATCTTTTTGACAAAACGGAAGGAGGGGGGAATTCATACAGCTTCAATTTGAGAAAGTAAGTTAATTCTTAAAACGTCAATGTGCCGTCCCTCCCACAGTTTCAAATGAAATTTCATGGACTTCACTGCATTCCCCAGAGACCACCAAAGTGTGGTGCAGGGGTGGAATGAAGTCCACGTAAATTTTTTTTTTGCGCATATTCCTTGATCTGACGCAGAACGTTCGGTAAGGAACACCCCCAACTCTTGAACTTACGGTTTGACCCCACAAATTCGTAGTTTGGTCACTGTAAATGGTAGACACTTGCCTCTTTTTTCTGAAACCTTCTTAACGTTTCTATAAAGGCTTCAGTCTTTAAATTTATCACTATTTCCAAATGTACACTTTTACTGCAAAGCTCAAATATTGCACATGCATTTGATTGTATTTTTGCTGCGTATGACCCAGTCTTTATTAAAAGGCCACATAATTACTCCTTTTTTCACAAAGGACGGATGGTTAAACACGGGCTTTAGGTAATTACCCATCAATTGTTTTATGTTGATCCCTTTCTTTGAAAAAGGTAAAATTTTAAATGCAATTTGTTTATTTGTTTTGCTCTGGGGACCCAAATTTGCGGGCGCAATATGCAGTTAAAAATTGCGGACCAGCTGAAGTACTTGAATGTTCAGAATTGATAATCAATTTAGAAGATATGTTTTGGGGGCAGAATAAGTGATGCTTGTTATCGTAGGGAAGTTCTGAATTTTTTAAAATCCCCCCACCGACTCGCAGGAACTTTTCACGTCTAAAAAATAAATAAGATTTAACAGAAGCTTTTCTTTGAAACTTGACCGTTGCTTGAAGCTCTTGAATTCCGAAGGTAAACATCTTTTTGCACACTTTTAAATGAAAATTTTTTGAGAGCAGTTGCGCTCTCAGCAATAGCACACTGACTTTCTTGACATCAAATTCTTACAATTAAAGTTGAATCGCAAAAAATACCAATCGTTGTCATTTTCGAGAGTGATGAGTTTTTGGGAAAATAATCTCGGTTGTTACAGTATTTACTAACATGGTGTTGACAATTTAGTTTTTCGGATATGGAATTGTCACTGTTCAATGTGGAGGGATAGGGCCCGATAGAGTGGTTCTGTGCCATCAGGCCGTGCCCCCTATATCAAGTTGTTTAAGTTTTTTAGGATATTCCTCTTGAAATAAGATCTGCGGATTGTTTTTGGAAAAACATTTTTCCCCAATCCTTAACTTTAGTGTTTCTTGAATTTGGATACCTGTTCGCAACAATTTTTCCCCATCGTTTGAAGACGGGGATAAACCCATGATAGAAAAAGGGTTTGAATCCGTCCAAAGAGTATGCTGTCAATCTTAAGGTTCAAGATTGGTGGGTTTTTTGTACCAGTTGCGCTAGAACAATGCCCACAAGTTCAAAACGGGGCGAGTTACCTTTTTTACGGGTTCTCTTGATTTTGAGCACAGTTAAATACTAACTTCTTTTTTGAACATTGACGCCTGAGATATAAACCATCCAACGCTCGTTCGATCATCTGAGAAACCAAAAACTGTATGTCTATGTTGTGTTTCATAGACAATGGGTCATTTCAATGTTTTTGAAAAAGGGAAAAGTTGTTGGTGAAGCTTTTTCCTTTCCATCAAAAACCCTTTGTGGTATCGATCATCCGTCTAGTTATAAACCAAAACTTCTGTAGAAATATTTTATGTAAAACCCTATTGGGCTGACGAGCCCTAATGGATCAAATATCGACCAAAATGATTAAAATCTTCCGTTTGTAACTTCGCCAGACACTTGATCGGCGAATATGAAGAGCTTTTTTTTTTTGTACGAGAAATTTACTGACTTCGGATTCCACAATAAACCAAGTTTTTTAAAACGCTGTCTGTGCGATCAAATTGAAGAGGAAACGGGGTTTTCTCGTACTCTGTAGTATTCTTCAAGTAATCGGGCAGTTTAAACACCATTTTCTGGGGGGGAATCCTCCAATTAAAAGCATGGTATGTATCTTGAATTTGAAGAGCCCTGGAAATTGCACAGCCATTTGGGCAAGTCATAACGTAAAAAAGCTCGTCTAGCACTTCTGTAGCGCGGGATAGCTGCTAGCTTCTTCTTCGGCAAAGTTGTTGTAAAGCAGTTTTGCCAAGAAGGAGCTGAACTTGCCGTGGTGCTGTTGTAACCGTAACATTTACAGATTCTTCAGGCATGTTTTTCCGAAAATTTCTTTGATATCGAGTGTCCCGTGGATTACGTTGACTTGACGATACATTTTGCAATGTAAAGCTGTAACAATTTGATTGTTCTAAACCGTCCCACGATTGACCCAAGTCTTTTTGAATAGTAGACCCCCCATCAGGATATCATTTAAGGGATTTCCCCGCGTATTTTGGCGAAGCGTCAAAAACAATGTGTTTTGGTTGTGGTGCTGAACCCTTAAAACACAGCATGTGAGGAGATAGTATAATTGTCAGAATGTCACCTAAATCTGTCTGCACTTGACCATATGGCCTAGTTTTTTCGTTTTCTTCAAAACTTTTTGAAAATTCCAATCGTAGTTCTGGTTTTTTGGACCCCGACCTTTAAAAATTTTTAAATTTTTAAGCTTGCCTGATCAAATGATTCCCAAGATCTCATGATCTCCTGGAATGGAAGCCTTACTACAATCCCCCTTTATTTTCCTTGTCACGTTTTTTGGGGAAATGTCGCTCACATTTTTGTTCTTCGTCGGTTCTTGGCTTTGAGTGGACTTCCTAAAGTTCCCAAAAAACGTTGCAGTTGCCGATCAAACGTATCTTTTTGCAAAAAGTTCGGTAACAATGCGAAGGCATCGCCCATACTTGTTGAAAACGCCCCTGCCATACCCAAACCTAACTCTGTATCCTGTAGAATGGATAATTATTCTCTAATCTTGATTTCGTCCAGGCCTTAAAAGAGGGAAAAAGAGTTCGCCCCTACACAGATAAACCCTTCCTGGCTGGAAAAATGTTGGGTCAGCTAATGACGTCGGGTATATTCCACTGTTCATGTTCAATCAACAATCTGGCATTGGCCGGTTATGCGTTGCAAACAAAACAGACAAGTTAGCATTAAATTCCTATTTTAGTTTCATTTGGGCATTCAACAATGCTTTGATTCTGAGGCTACTTTTTGATACCTCGAATTGAAATGTGGTTCTTATGTTTCTTAAAATCCTAATCGTTGAACAAAAATCTTCAGTACAAAAGTTAATTGACTTCCTGTCTAAAAGACTCTACACTCTTGAAGTTGCCCCCCTTAAAATCTTTTATGAGTACTATTGCTGTTGATATAAACATGTATTGGATTCCTTAAATGCACAGCATCGTTCTAAACGGTTTGAACTTTCCCCCGGACCATTATCTGTTTGTCACATAATGGGGCAGGATAAAATTCCGAACCATGTCAGAAGAACCCAGTTTTCAAGATTTGAATTGTGTAACGAGTATGATGTTTTTTGCCACACTTTCGGGGAACCCTTTGATGGCATGACTTTCAAGTGCCCAGTCGAAGACGTTGAAGCAAAAACCCGTTTTTTTGTACACAAAATTTTTTCTGACTAGGCTTAAATTCCCGAACTCACAATTTACAACGAATGGATTTTATTGCAACTCTGCATTTTGGTACAGTTTGTCTGTAGGCCTAGGGAAAAGTTTGCATTAGACTTTTTTTCGCTTGATTGAAACTTCCTTTTTCAGCAGTAATGACTTACGTCTGTACAATTCTGTTTCTGAAGGGTTGAACGTTTTCTAAGCTTTTCTTCTGTGTTAAAAAAAAGCGTGAAACTATAAATGATGGGAAAGCTTGATCATTGAGAGGGTTTTCCCCTTCTTTTCGTGGATTACTATCTAAACGTCTGGGGATAGATGTAACAATTGACTTCTTCCCAAAAGGGGTTTTTAATACTAAGGGCCTTAAAGCATTTAGATTACTAGACCTGTGTTGATAAAAATGACAATTCAGTAGCAGATTCTTTTTTTACTGATTTAATATCGATCAACTCCTTTAAATGTTGAGATGCTATCAGCCTTTTATTTTGATACCGATTTTCCAAAAATTTCCAAGCCACAGTGTAGTTATTCTCAGTCAGAGTAAATTTTTGAATCAAATTTTAATGCTTGTCCTGTTAGAACAGATTCAATAGAGTACTTTTCTATAAGGCCACATCGTTTTGTCGTGAAACCCTAGCTTGAAAACGTCCCCTAAACGTCACCCCTTTTTATAAGAGCCTCAAAAATAGGCCACTTTATAGCGGTAGGGGTTTAAAATTAGTCTTACTAGGCCTGCGAGATGCGCCAATTGTATCATTTTGGGCGTCAAGGTCAAATAAGTGTTGTCTAGATTCAAAAAGCCTGACCCTAGTTGCTCTAAGGTCAAACCAGAGTTTCAAAGGTGATCCTCTCTCCTTTATGGGCTAGTTTTTTCATCATGCAACTCTAGATTGTTTTGGACCCCATCAAACCTTTTCCGGGTTTCCAGTAACTGTTCAAGCTAATTTTATCTTTTTGACTCCTGGGGTATGTCGAGGGGCTACTGACAAACGTTGAATTCGTGAAATGGTCTTTGTGAATTCCCCTTTGCTTGACCCAAAGCTTGATTTGTTTTGTGTCCATGTTGAAAGGCTAAAAATAAAAAGTTTTTTCTGACCTGTTTTTGTGGTTGCGACACTGTCGAAGCAAAGCAAACTCGGGTAAATCTGGCGCGGTGGACCAATGATTAAAAACTGGTAGGCTTTTTTAAAGTGGACTGTATTTTATTTATTTATTTAATTACTTTCTTTCCAAAAATGTACACCTCATTTCACATCCCTTTTTAAAACTTCGTTGCTAGGACTCTAAAAAAAAATCTTTTAAAAACCCAAAAAAATGATGTAGGGGCCCCAGCCCTTTACAAAGCATAATAAAATTATGCCTTCTAAACTAAAAACCGCCAAATACCCATTGGCCTTCAAAAGATTCGCCTTTGATATATTTTCGTTTTCCCCTTTCGCTTCACTATTTTACTATTTTTCCCGGACCACCCAATGGGTTTATTATGCCTCACGCACCACTCGACGCCACTTCTCTACAATAATTACACCCAAACAAAAACGGGGATTTGCCACATTTAATTCATTTTTATAAATCTTGCCTTTGGGGGTTTTAAAATTACCAAAAAATCGTCATAAACAAAATTTGCCAGTCCCAAAAAAAGTTACCGAACCACGATTTTTAAAAAATGTTTGCTTAAAGTTACATTTCACACGCTTTTACTTTTTTGTTTTCCCTAATTACCACCTTTTTTTCACAAAACAAAAAAATGCCTATTCAATTTCAAACGGCTTTTTCCTTGGGGCATTTCAAAATTGTCAACAATACCCCCTGTTTACGCAAAAACCCAATTAACTTTTCAATACCCTACACTTACAACAAAAATCACACAGGGTGACCTCCCAACCGTCGCACACCTGGGGAAACCGTTATCCTACACTGCATTTATAGCGGGTAAACTCCAGGTCAGACCCTGCGTACCGGGGGTTTGACTGGGGGTTTTGATACGCTTTTCCTTTCCAAAACCCCATGGCGGGTTTTCGCGCACCCCAAAATACACATGACAGAACACCGTAGTTAAAACACAAACAAAGAAAAAACAAAAAAGTTTTTAGTGCGCCAACTGGGAAATTAAATTTGGAATCATTAAAAATACCTCTAAAAAAAAGGTGACAAAATTTTTTAAATCATTTTTTCCCGGCCAACTGTATACTATATAAATTTCCTCAAACATCTTTAAGCGTGTTTTGTGATGTGTTTAGCGTCTATCCCTAGGCCCGGTCAGGTCCGATATAATGCGGAGTCGAGTTCCCCTGTTTCCAGAGGGCCAAGAGTACTGCCAACGTCTGTTGCTGGAAACAATTGAGATCAATACATCGCGTCTGGTTTGGTTGGCTTTGGGCCCTCTCGGCAGAGATTCACAGGTTAATTATACATGCAAAATCCCTCAATGTTTTTACCCCTACAATGTTTTTTTCAATTTTTATTAAAAATTCCTGGTGTTTAAATACAATATTGAAAAGTATGATATTTAAAATTTGGTTTTTATAGTAGTTGGTTTATATAATTTTTTTATTGATTTCTTTGTTGTATTTTAAATCAGCAATCAGCATTAAAGTGTCTTTTTTATTGTCTCAATCAAAAATGTGAAATTTTTTGCCCAAAATTTCATTCACTTTTTTAGATTTAATAAACACATAAAAAAAACTTTTGAAATACAGCCAAACCTTACACCTCAAAAAAATGAGACAAAAAAAGGGCAAGCTCATCTACCCTTCCACATTTGCGCATTTTTAATTCATAAAGTACGGTCCCATAACAGCATCCCGAAAGTTTGGGAAAATAGAATTTTCGATTATTAATTTTAAAGTAGTAGTTTATCCAAGTTCTTTTTTGAAATTAATTTAAACTTTAAAAATGCAAATTCTATTTGCCCAAACTTTCGAGGGTGCTGTTTTGGGGCACTGTAGTTTATGAATTAAGAATCGCAAAGGGAAGGGTAGATGAGCTTGGCCCTTTTTTTTATCTAAAATTTCCTTTTGAGTGTTAAGGTTTGGGGTGATTTCTAAAAGTTTTTGTTATGTTGTGATCTTTTTCTTTTTCAAATTTCCCTTACAAAAATTTTTTGTTAAAATATAAATTTTTTTTTCAAAGTTGATTTAATTTTTTTGGTATTAGCAAAAAAATAGGGGTAAAAAATCTAGGCCCCGGGTTCAGTACATCCTGGTATAGGTGGTTTTTTAAACCCGGTATAACGCGGTATAAAGGGCTGGGTAAGTCTAGGGAATCACATCCTATTAAAACTTTCCAGTAACAACAAAGCACAACTAATGTAATTTTACCCTTTTCACTGCACCCACCGAGGAAGCGATAATTTTAGAAGGCCGACCCACAGCCCTGTAAATCATCAATAATCAAAGAATATTGAAAATTTTTTACCTCTTTTGTTTTACATTTTTTTTTAAAAAATGACGGAGATTTTTGTGAGTTTATTAAAATAAAAAAAAGCTTATTATTGCCGTAAATTTTGGAATACCTAGGGGTATCTACCATTTTATCTGCATTTGGGTTGTAGTAATCCAAAATAGTTATTTGTGCGGGAATGTCAAAAAAAGGTTGTGCTGGCCTAGGGTTGGCTAAAAAAGGCCAGGGGGTTTTCAAACATGTATTTATTTATCTAGTCTATAGCCAATGGAACTTTTGACCTACACGGGTTTTATTATAAATAATTTTTTTCATCTGGGCCTAGGCCAGGGACGGGTTTTTGATTTGTTTTATGAGAGTATAATGCCCCTTTTCTCGTTCACACAAAGAAGAAAAAATTTTTAAAATTTCCCCATTTGTTTACGTATCGCCCTTTTTGCCTAACTCTGCTTATACCGTCAACAAGGTCAAATAACTATGGTTACTTGTTGATTATATCCCAAATGTTTTAAAGGCTTATTTTAAAAATTTATTTGGGAAACCCCACCAAAATTTTTCAACTTTTTTTTTTAAAAAAGACATTTTCTATAAACCCTTAAAGTCCATGTAAAAAATGAACATTGTGCCCCACCCTCTGGTCAGAATCGCGGGCCGGGCGTATTATATTTTGCATAGCTAGCAGTAGCTAACATCTTAAAGTGATTTTGAGCAGTTTTTAAGACATTTTTTCAAACCCAAAAGGGAAAGGTCGTCCCCAATAAAATTTGGCAATTTTGTTTCAGGTAACCTAAATCCC
>JAMZAV010014164.1:0-15277 GCA_024449915.1 Sweltsa coloradensis
TGTAAATGCTAAAGCTAGGATGTTCTTTAGATTGATCATGTCAGGTGTATTTTTTTATGCGTTATGCATATCTACCTCTTGTGTTGATCGTCTAGTTTTTCTGGGTATCTTGATCTTCTTGGTTGGTTTGGTATTTCTAGTGGTTCTGGACGTTCTGGTAGGCCGGGAACGTTCTGGTAGGTCTGGATGTTCGGGTAGCCTGGACGTTCGGGTTTAAATCTGGATGTTCTGGTTGGGCTGGACGTTCTGATAGGTCTGGACGTTCTGGTCGGTCTGGAAGTGCTGGTGTGGCGGGGAGATTTGAAAGTTCTTGCAGGTATGGCAATACCGGTATTTCTGGTAGTTCTAGTAGCTCTGGTATGAAGTGGTCTTCTTCTTCGCTGTCCTTGCTGATGTATTGCCGTTATCATCTTGATGTGCTTGTAGTTCGTTCTTCACTTCGCGTTTTATTCTATTTAATATGTTTACTGGAACATTTTATTTTTTAACTATAATTCTTCTTTGGTCAGCTTTTTCTCTGTTCATTACTTCTAAAAATGGATATTCACGAACAAACCCCCTATGGAGCTCTTGTCGATAACCTATTAAAACAGTCTCAAATAACGTTACCCTATAATAGCTACGCATCCCTACAAAAAATTTTTTGTAAACCAATCAATAACCAACTGATAACTTCCTCTAAACCATGATAACCAATTGACAACCTTTTTGATAACCACTAGTAACCAGCTGAAAGTCCTGAAAATGCATTTAAACTAAATGTAACCTATTGATAACCAATTGAAAACCCATTTGATAACTTATTGAAAAACTAATTGACAAACCGTGGTTGTTATAAACCTTCTAATAACCAATTGAAAAACCCAAATTTTGTAAACCTCAAGTAACAACCAACGACAAACCATGGTTATTAGTGGTTTACTACTTTTTCTGAGAATCGTATAATAACCAATACATAACCAATTGCCCAAACCCTTGGTTATTATAAAACCTTCTCATAACCCAATTGACAATTAACTGAAAAATCTCAAGTAATAACCAAATGATGGTTTATATTGGTTATTAAAAAACCTTTAACTAGCCATAGGGAAAAACCACGCCACTGCAACACCCTGCTTCAAATGGACTTGATTATAGATTTCTAGGAAAACGCTTTAGTCCCGCCGCGTTGAGGATGAACTTTTTTGTAATTTTTTAGTTTGCGTAGGACCACTTTTCCTTTGCAAGTTGTTTTTTGAATGCATTGTAGTTGATTGTTGTCAAGTATCTGTGTTACTGTTAATTTGTTATTATAAAACCTAAAAAAAAATCATATTAAAACCTTTATTTCTTGGATTCTGGCTAACTTTTTCAACTTTTTCTTTAAAAAGGGGTACTACATCCCATAACCTTATTGTCCATGTGAAATATGAACGTTGAAAGCCCTACCCGTTTGGTCAAAATCGGCCAAAATGTCACGAAAATATCTCAATAAAATCGAAAAAAATCTTTTAAAGTACGATATATGAGAAATATTTCTTCAATTGTACCCAAAAACGTGGCAAGTCTAAGTTCAGAGAAAACAAAGGGGTCCCCTCTAATGTTCATCAAGATCACATATGCCGTTTCCCCGGAATCGTGCGAACAAACAGACAGAAAAACAAACCAAAATAAACAAACAAAAAAAAAACACCCGAGCTAAATTGTTTGGGGGTCAGTGAAATTAAAGTCTTCTCTTCGCTCATCCAATTATCTGTACTACGCCTTGTTAGAAAAGTCATTATTATCAAAATTGTAAAACTGCCATACATCCCCATGTTTTCTTCATCCTTTGATCGAATTTTAAATGTTCTCATCTAAGTTCATATAAAGCCCAGTTTTCTGATAAGAATTTTATGTTTTAGATCTAGCCTTTTAGTGTTTTTTTGATTGCAGAACGCGCAACAGTGTAAATGAGCCTCATCATGTTCGCTTTCTACAACCAATTATAGGTAGAACTTAGAATGGACAGTCTAATTTTGTATTTTGATGATAATAAACTAGGAAAACACCTTAGTCCCGCCGCGTTGATGGATGAGCGTTTTAGTAAGTTTTGTTTGCGTAGGACCACTTTTCCTTTGCAAGTGCTTTTTGAATGCAATGTAGGTGATTGTTGTAAAGTTTCATTGTTACTTGTTAAAACTGTTATTTTAAACCTCAAAAAACTCATATTAAAACCTTTTTTTCTATGGATTTTTGGCTACCTTTTTCACTTTTTCTTTCAAAAAAGGTACACATCACCATAACCTCAATGACATGTGAAATCTGAACGTTGGAGCTTCACCCGTTTGGTCAGAATCGGCCCAAATGCACTAAAATCGCACTAAAAATTAAAAAACTTATATTTAAAAACTTTATTTCTATTGATTTGGCTAGCTTTTTCAACTTTTTTTTTCTATGGATTCTGGCTAACTTTTTCATTTTTTTCTTTCAAAAGGTACTACATCACCATAACCACAATGTCCATGTGAAATATGAAAAGTTGTAGCCTACCCGTTTTGGGCAGAATCGGACCCAAAAGTCACGAAAATATTGCACTAAAATCGAAAAAAAAATCGTTAAAGTACGATATTCATGAGAAATATTTCTTCGATTGCACCCAAAAACGTGGCCGTCTAAGTTCAGAGATTTCGAAGTCCCCTTCAATTTTCATTTAGATCGCATATGCCGTTTGCCCGGTATCGTGCGAACAAACAGACAGAAAAAACAAAAACAAAAAAAACAAACAAAAAAACACCCGAGATATTTTTTGGGGGGTCAGTGAAATGGAATCTTCGCTTCGCTCGCTACGCTCATCCCAAAAAATAATAAACATAATTATAATGATAATAATAACAACTTAAAAAGGAACTATGGTTTTAATTTAAATCAAATGATAAGTTTTAAACTAAATCATTAATATAGGTACATCCAAAAGCATAAAATTTCCCTGAAGTGCCATTTTTTTCTTAATTCGGAGCGAAACTGTGTACTATGTAATATATTATACATAGTATTGTATACATAAACCGTTTATTATAATGATGACTGTATGATTTTACATGTAGAAAAATGATCAGTCAGGCGCAAAGATATGAACACGTCATGATGTGAGGGATAATCGGAAGAATTTTCATTTCGAAGATTCCAGATATTTTTAAATCATTATGTTGGGAACGAAATTAAAAATAAAATTACAATTTTGAGTAGTAAAGACGTTGCATTCTGCAATACACGATACAAGCGCGCGGCCCAAAACCCTTTTAAGCAAGCCTGCGCGCTGTTACTGGCACAGGTTCCGTGGCCAGTTGGAGAGAGCGTCGAGCTATGGAGGAAGGGATCCGGGATCGAGTCCGACAGTCACCAAAAAATTTAATTGTCTAATTCTTCTTCCATCCAGTGCGTATTTGTTCCTTGGTATGTACATATATGAATTGAAGTCCTAACGTCATTTAAAGTATTTATTTTTAGAATATTTGATTCCGTAATCTGATTGATTTTGGTTATTTGAGCGACTACTAGATCGCGCTGGTGTTCCTTACCTCTGATAAACCATGGTTATGTATTGGTTGCTATTTGGTTTACAATTCGTTTATAAATGGTTATCGTTTGGTTATTAGTGGTTATCACATGTCTTCCAAATCAACAAAAGAAGTGGTTTACAAATGGTTATCTATGATAACCATTTGATAACTTTTTGAAACAAATGTTATCAGTTTGTTTACAAATGGTTATTGAAAGGTTATGTTCTTCTGGGTTGCTATTTGGTTATTAGTTGGTTATCGATCGGTTACAAAAATTTTAGTAAGGGATCACACAAATGTTCATATCTTCTGTCCATTGATGCGCTGTCTCATTTTTCCAGCTTATTATTATTATTATTATTATTATATTATTATTATTATTATTATTATTATTATTATTATTATTATTATTATTATTATTATTATTATAACTAACGTAAAATCTCTTATTAGCCAGGCCAGTTAATTTGTCAATTTTATCTTTAATTTATAATTTTGTTATTCTTTCTTTCATTCTTTCTTCTTTCTTTCTATCTTTCGGTTTTTTGCTATTACGTATCAATCATGTATCTCTATTCGTATTTCCTCTGTTATCATGTTTAGTTAAGTTAGTATAAGTTAGTAAAGTAATGTTATTATGTTTACATGCACAATGTAAAATGGCCTATGGCTGTATTTGTGTCCAGTTGAATAAATAAATAAATAGTAGCCACAATCAGGTCATATACCGAGTTTAGATTGTAAATCTTTCGGGGCGGCGTGTGCAAATAGCTGAAAACCCCCCAAGTCGGGAAGGATTTTGGATTATTTGGATTGATGACGCGTCAACCGTAAGGTCATAATGCACCACTCTAGCCTAAGGGGGGGAAGGTGGGAGAAGGGGGCCATGCTGGTCAGAACCAGCCACGGGTAGGGGGATGAAGTGTGGTTTCTCACGTCGCAGTCGTCATCGTCTTTGTCATCGTTCGTTGTGTCATTGTCATCGTCGCCGGGGGGTCGTCAAGGGAAGGGGGCAAGGCCCCCGACGACGATTGCCAGAGCTCGCCTCTAGTTTCGGGGAGTAAGATACTCCGCTCTTTCTAGCTGATGTTTGCGAGGTGGACTTTTTCTCTTGAATCGCCTTTTACGAATAACAGAGCCACGCTCGGGGCCAACTCTACCCCCCGCCCAGACGGGGGTCGGGTAAGGGTATAGATTTGGTTTATTTGGATTAAGGACGCGTCAACCGTTAGGTCATAATGCACCACTCTAGCCTAAGGGGGGGGGGGGAGGAGGAGCCCATGCTGGTCAGAACCAGCCACGGGTAATGGGAGGGAGGGGAGTTTCTCACGTCGCGGTCGTCATCGTCTTTGTCATCGTTCGTTGTGTCATTGTCTTTGTCATCGTCGCCGGGGGGTCGTCAAGGGAAGGGGGCAAGGTCCCCGGCGACGATTGCCAGAGCTCGCCTCTAGATTCGGGGAGTAATATACTCCCCTCTTACTAGCTGATGCTTGCGAGGTGGACTTTTTCTCTTGAATCGCCTTTTACGATTAGCAGAGCCATGCTCTGGGCCAATTCTACCCCGGGCCCAGACGGGGGAACTAAGCATAGTAAGTTAGACACTTTTGTGATGGGGCCTCATGGCCCTTTTGTAACTTTCTATGTGGTTGTTCACCTTAATGTTCGATTTTTTGTACAATTTCTAAAATAAATAATAATAATCTTAAAAATGGCGGCAATTGTTAAGCTGCTGTCGTTGATTTTTTTGAATTAACATTAGAGCATTATGCGCTAATCTAGCCTAGGAAAAGGAAATCTCATGCAGGTCGAACCAGCGACTGGTAAAGCAGGAGGAAGCTGGGGTATGTCATAGTAGTCAAGTATGTCATATGTCACATCATACCACTGATTGCTTTATTTCCTATTAAAAATATCAATCTTTGGTGGTTATTGCTCACTCGTCGATTGCGTCGGGGCCTACAGGGTGGCTTGGTCGCTTTGGTTTACTGTCCCCACTAAAAATCAGTTGTATGGCTGAGTGGGTAGACTCTAAATACGAATTTATGTATTTTTATTTATTTATTGGGAACAACAAAAGATCCTTTTCCACTCGTTTTCCATTTTCCAAAATAGGCAACTAGGTAAAAATATACTGACTAGAAATGAACCTGGCGCTAATAAAACACTAAAACATTTTTTTTAATGATCGGGCACATGGCAAATATCGCATAAATAAATAAATAATTTTTGGTTTATTTGGATTAAGGACCCGTCAACCATTAGATCATAATGCACCACTCTAGCCTAAGGGGGGTGGGGGGAGGAGGGACCCATGCTGGTCAGAACCAGACATGGGAAAGGGGAGGAAGGGGGGTTCTCACGTCTCGGTCGTCATCGTCTTTGTCATCGTTCGTTGTCATTGTCATCGTCGTCGGGGAGGTCGTCAAGGAAAGGGGACAAGGTCTCGACGACGATTGCCAGAGCTCGCCTCTAGTTTCGGGGAGTAAAATATCTCCGCTTTTCTAGCTGATGTTTGCGAGGTGGACTTTTTCTCATGAATCGCCTTTTACGATTAGCAAAGCCATGCTCTGGGCCAATTCTCCCCCGGGCCCAGAGGGGGTTTTATAATAAATAAATAAATACATTCGTTTTAGTCTCCACTAAAAAAGAACGGCAATTTCAGCAATAATAGCTCAACGTTCGACGTAGATGGTTTGTTTTGAAATTAATGTTCAACTGTTTTTCTTCGAGTTTCCAATTTCTAATTTCTAATTTTTTAGTTTTCCGTATTTCGTCAATTTGAACCGCCAAACGGAAAAATTGTCATGAAGCACGAAACTTCTGCTGTATTACAACACCAAAAAATTAATTTACTATAATTCACACTACGTGTGCATGACATCTATAAGTTTCAGGATTGGACCCAGTTTAAATAGAGTAAAGAGGCTTATTCAGATCGTCAGCCTACAAGCTAACTTCCACAGCTATTCAACCATGCTGGTGATAGATGAAGAAGGTTGTATAATATTATATAAGATACGGGCATTCTAATCATTACATCAAAGAGTTTCTCTAGTGATGAAGATTTCTAATATTTTCGAATTGAGTTAT
Organism: Sweltsa coloradensis; assembly: GCA_024449915.1. NCBI lineage: Eukaryota > Metazoa > Arthropoda > Insecta > Plecoptera > Chloroperlidae > Sweltsa > Sweltsa coloradensis. The sequence goes on from JAMZAV010014164.1 coordinate 6,612, forward strand.
GAAAAGATTTATTATTTCGATTACTGGATCTAGGGTGTGTGCCAGTAGCGGTCAGTGGTAGGCCCATTCAGCGCTCCGTTCACCCCACGTTCGATGGATATCGTCATCGCACTCCTAGCAGCTAGCTACCTCAGTGGGTACATTTGTCATGACTTTCCAACTAGGTACTAAGCTCTTTGGGCGTGTCAAGATCTTTGTTTCGTCGGGCGTAGCTTCAAACTATTGACAACCGTGCTATTGTTTTCTGTGATTCCCCTCACCGATAAGTGGTGCACCCCCGTGGTCAAAACACAAACTTATCACTACGCATAGATTCCAATACCACTCCTGCCAATATTAAATGATTGGTACAGCTTAACAGCTGTGTGATTCGGTATTGGATTTCGGCTAGGGGTGCCCAGAAACATATAGCCCATAAGTTTGTTTGGTAAGTTTATTTGGATTAGGGCTCGTCAACAGTAAGGTCATAAAGCGCCAATGAAACTATAGGGGAAATGGGAAAGAAAGTACCATCCTATGGTCATTTTGTTTAGTTTATTTGTTATTAGGGCGCTTCAACTGTTAGACCATAATTCGCCACTCTAGCCAAAGGGGTATGGGGAGGGCGGGCTCAAGCTGGTCAGAACCAGCCACGGGGGGGGGAAGGGAAGTAGTCGTCCTCATCTTCGTCTCTGTCATCGTTCGTGCTGTCATTGTCATCGTCGTCGGTAAGGTCGTCCAGAGACGGAAGTCCCCTCGACCGCCAGGACCTTTATTTTCTTAAAATTTGATTTTTTTTTTTTAGTTTCTTTGGATTAAGGACGCGTCAACCGCCCATGCTGGTCAGAACCAGCCACGGGTAAGGGGAGGAAGGGGGGTTTCTCACGTCGCGGTCGTCATCGTCTTTGTCATCGTTCGTTGTGTCATTGTCACCGTCGCCGGGGGGTCGTCAAGGGAAGGGGGCAAGGTCCCCGATGACGAGTGCCAGAGCTCGCCTCTAGTTTCAGGGAGTTAGATACTCCGCTCTTACTAGCTGATGTTTGCGAGGTGGGACTTTTTCTCTGAATAGCCTTTTACGATTATTTGTTTTTTGTTTATTTGGATAAGGACGCGTCAACCGTTAGGTCATAATGCACCACTCTAGCCTAAGGGGGGGGGGGGGAGAGGGGCCCATGCTGGTCAGAACCAACCAGGGTAAGGGGAGGAAGGGGGGTTTCTCACGTCGCGGTCGTCATCGTCTTTGTCATCGTTCGTTGTGTCATTGTCATCGTCGCCGGGGGGTCGTCAAGGGAAGGGGGCAAGGTCCCCGACGACGATTGCCAGAGCTCGCCTCTAGGTTCGGGGAGTAATATACTCCCCGCTTACTAGCTGATGTTTGCAAGGTGGACTTTTCTCTTGAATCGCCTTTTACGATTAGCAGAGCCATGCTCTGGGCCAATTCTACCCCGGGCCCAGACGGGGCCAGAGCTCGCCTCTAGGTTCGGGGAGTAAGATACTCCCCGCTCTTACTAGCTGATGTTTGCGAGGTGGACTTTTTCTCTTGAATCGCCTTAGTACGATAGCAGAGCCATGCTCTGGGCCAATTCTAACCCGGGCCCAGACGGAGAATAGCAGGGCCATGATCTATGCTGATGCGCTCAAAAACGAGGCAGTTCTTGGTTCAGAGATTTCGACGACGACGACGACGACGTGAGAAACTAGGAGCTTCAACCGGTTAGGTCATATTGCGGCGCCGGTGAATGAAAGGAAATGAGAAGAGTGAATGCAGGTATGTTTGATGATTAGATTGTTTTCTAAGTGTATAAATAACAAAATAAATTGATGATGAGAAACTAATAGCAAAATAAAAGTTATGTATGTAAATGAAAAATAAAGAAAAGAAACAAATGTGTAAGATGTGAATTAAATTTTGTTAAATAGATTACAATGGATGAGAAATTTAGAAAGTTTGTCGCCGTTATCATATGATAGAAGTTCTTCATATGATTGGGAGAGATCAAATTGCGTGCGCAATGCATCATATTTGGAACATTCTGCTAGCATATGATGCACGGTTTAAAAGTACATCACATGTGTCACATATAGGAATAACCTTTTCTCTGGTTAAGAGATATCCGTGTGTTAGGCGTGTATGGCCTATACGAATTCTAGACAATACCACCTCTCTCTACGTGAGAGTCGAGACGTAGGTGGACGAATTTTGTTAGTCAATGTGGGCATCACACTATGCAATTTGTTATTTTGCAACACATCCACGATGCTTGTCGCAAATCCAACAAATCTTTGCTTGTATCCACTCTTGACATCTGGAACGGGAACTAGATTGAAATCAAGGTCGCGACGCTGGGAAGCTTCCTTAGCAGCCCGATCAGCGTGTTCATTTCCTCTATGCCCACGTGTCCAGGTATCCAGCAAAACCCTATTATATATCCTTAGAGGTTAGTTTTTCTAAATAGAATTGGATGTCTTGTACCAAATGATGACTAGAATACATGAGTTTTATAGCTTGAAGTGAAATAAGCTATCTGAAACACAAAAGGTATTCTCCACAACGACAGCGTAGAATGTATTTAAGAGCTTCATGGATGGCGAATAACTCTGCAGTGAAAACTGAACACACGTCGCTTAGCCTGAAACGTTCAGTTAAGGTGGAGCAATAAAAGGCACATTCCAACCTGTTGTCAATTTTGGAGCCATCTGTGAATACCAAAGTAAACCTTTGATGTTCATGGCAAATCTTTCTAAAGTTAATTTGAAATACACGACCGCAAGTAGAGTTTTTATCAAAACGACAAAGGTCAAATATAATAATCGGCTCTGGTGTAAACCAGGGCGGGTTATTGCTAAATACAAAATTAAAAACTTTTGGCAGATGAAATTCTATAAGATTAAACAAAAGTTTACATCTTAATCCCGTTGGAAGAGATGCCTTGGGTTTGTTATCAAAGTGTCTGACATATGTCGTGTTAAAAACATTCCGATTTGCTGGATGGTAGGCATAGCTTTAATTTTCATTACATACGTACCCATCAAGAGGTTTCTCCGTTCTGCTAAGGAGGACACACCTGACTCGGCATACAAGCTGACTACCGGGCTTGTTCGAAATGCACCAAGAGCAATACGAAGACCACAATGGTGGACAGTGTCTAGAAGTTTAAGGGTTGTGTTACTTGCTGAAGAGTATACGAAACATCCATAGTCCATCTTGGAGCAAACTAGAGATCCGTAAATTCTCAATCATGCAAGTCCTATCTGCACCCACGATGTATTACTGAGAACTTTCAATAGGTTGATTTCAACATGCATTTTTTGCGTAACTCAACAACGTGGTCTTTCCAATTTAGCTTTTTGTCAAACACCATGCCGAGAAGACGGACATTTGTTTTGAATAGAAGTTCTACATTGTTAAACGATAGTTGTGGGTCATTTTGGATTCCTTGAAGACGGCAAAAAGTGAATGCACTGAGTTTTTCGGGAGAGAATCGTGTCCCCCGCTTTCGAGCCCATTCACTTATATTGTTCAATCCAATTTGCACGTGTCTTTGAGCTGTTGATAAATTTACCGATCTGTAGAAGATTCCCAGGTCATCTACAAATAGGCACGACTTAGGAAGGCCTCCATAAAATTGCATCGCAATTGGAGTATCGGTTTAGCCGGAATCGTGCTAACAGACACAATAATACAAACAGAAAATAAAAAACATTACGGATTTTTTTCTCCATTGTAGTGAAATGGAATCTTCGCTTCGCTCGCTATGCTCATCCAACAATACCACCTCTTCTCTACGTGAGAGTCGAGACGTAGGTGGACGAATTATATTAGTCAATGTGGTCATCACACTACGCAATTTGTTATTTTGCAACACATCCCAAGATGCTTGTCGCAAATTCAACAATCTTTACTGAATCCACTCTTGGACAACAATGACAATGACGACACAAAACATTTGGACAAAAATTAACCATAAAAGCTCATCCATCAACGCGACTGGAACAAGCATTCGGGAAATGGTTTAAAAGTACGTCTTGAGAAACTAAGGCGCTTCAACCGGTTATAGGTTATTTTGTAATAAAATTTATTTAATTGTTTGTTTGATGAATATAAAATATAAATGGTTTATTGGGATTAAGGGCGCGTCAACCGTTAGGTCAAAATGTGCCACTGTAGCCTAGGGGTTGTGAGGAGGAAAGTTCCATGCTGGTCAGAACCATCCATTGATAGAGGTGGGAAGGGGGGTGCGGGGGTTCTCACTTCGCGGTCGTCAGTCAAGGGTAAGAGGAAGGGGTCCCCGACGACGAATGCCAGAGCTCGCATCTAGTTTTGGGGCAGTATTTACACCCCTTCTTCCTACAGCTGATGTATGCGGCGAGAAGGACTTGGTCTCTTGCCTCGCCATGATTAGCAGAGTCATAATGCTCTGTGCCAAATTCTACCCGGGCCTAGTTGGGGGGAGTCACACTCGAAAAGTATTTTGGTTTAGTTGGATTAAGGAAAGCGTCCAACCGTTAGGTCATAATGCACCACTCTAACCTAGGGGGGGGGGGGGGGAGGAAAAGGGGGCCCATGTGGTCAGAACCAAACCACGGGAAAGGGGAGGAAGGGGGTTTCTCACGTCGCGGTCGTCATTGTCTCTGTCATGTTCGTGGTGTCATGTCCTTTGTCATCGTCGCCGGGGGGTCGTCAAGGGAAGGGGCAAGGTCCCCGGCGACGATTGCCAGAGCTCGCCTCTAGATTCGGGGAGTAATATACTACCCCTTTTTGCTAGCTGATGTTTGCAAGGTGGGACTTTTTCTCTTTAATCGCCTTTTTCGATTAGCAGAGCCCCTGCTCTGGGCCAATTCTACCGGCCCAGACGGGACACTCGTAAGTAGAGTTGTTATCGAAACGACTATGTCGAATATAATAATGGGGTTAACTGTGAACCAGGAAGGGCTAAGAACAAAACAAAAAAACTTTTTGGGATATTAAACTCTATAAGATTAAACAATAGTTACATCTTTTCCATTTGGCCAAGTCGTTTTTTGTTATTGTTTCTGTTGAACATGTGAAAAGTTCCAACACTACTTTTGAAATACTGTTTTGCGGTCCCAACATTGCAAAACCCAGTATGTTAAATATAATTGACAAATAGTTTCATTATCAATAAAACGAGCAATACCTGGTTTAAATTAAATGGGAGTGTCAGCAGCCCACCAAGAGGTAAAGTATTTAACTGAAAGTCATCATACTGAAAAATCTTGAAACAAATTTTCCCCCCCACCGAGTCAGTCCATCCTACGTCCATTAAACAATCATAAACCAAATACACACCTTCGTCACTGCCTACGTGATTCAAGTAGCCATTGTTCAGTTGCATGGTCATCCAGTGGGCACTGGATCGGATGTCGTTAATTTCGCTAGGACTACCTAATAATAATATGAGTAGAGAAGTGATGAAATTAAATAAATCGTTCTGTTCGATTAATATCTATGTTAATGCCACCTGGCTAGGCAGGTGAGGGGGTAGAAGTGGGTGTGAAATATTGAGCTCGGTCTAGGTCAAGGGTTGCAGATAGTGGGCGTTAGGTTTTGATCACTTGAGCAATCCTCTTATCTTAAAAGCACAACCCTGTTACTACACTACTGTTGCTAGTCCACTCTTCCTAAAATGTTCTGACCACTCTCTTACAATCGACGTGAAAAACTAGGGCACTTCAACCGGGTATAGGTCATATTGCGCCATCTGTGATATTGTAAGTTATAAAATTGAATTTGTTTTTGTGCGTTTTTATATTGTTTTTTAAGTGTATAAAAGAAAAGAAGCGTATAAAGATAAAGTGCTAATATGCTAACAGTAGCAAATTAGTTATTTAATTGAAAAATGAAACGATTTGACTTGAGTTAAATTTGGAAACAAATTACTTCGAAAGACACAGAAATCAAGGGGGCTGTGCCGATGTCATAAGATTATTTATTTATTTTGATTAAGGGCGCGTCAACCGTTAGGTCATAATGCGGCACACTAGCCTAGGGGATATTGGGAGAAGAAACCCATGTTCTTTATTTCGATAAGGACGCGTCAACCGTTAGGTCATAATGCACCACTCTAGCCTAAGGGGGGGGGGGGAGGCAGGGGGCCCATGCTGGTCAGAACCAGCCACCGGGTAAGGGGAGGAAAGGGGGTTCTCACGTCGCGGTCGTCATCGTCTTTGTCATCGTTCGTTGTGTCATTGTCATCGTCGCCGGGGGGTCGTCAAGGGAAAGGGGCAAGGTCCCCGACGACGATTGCCAGAGCTCGCCTCTAGTTTCGGGGAGTGAGATACTCCGCACTTTGTAGCTGATGTTTGCGATGTGGACTTTTTCTCTTGAATCGCCTTTTACGATTAGCAGAGCCATGCTCTGGGCCAAATTCTTCCCCGGGCCCAGACGGAAGGGCCGTAGAAATTAATATTACTTCGAAAATATGATTTTTTCCAGTTTGCACAGTTCACAAGGGAAATTTTACAACACTTTAACAAATTCATGCTAGAGAAAAGGCAAAACATAATTACTGTTATATCCACAGATTACGTGGTATTCGAAACCACGCCTATAATATCTTAACTTCGAATAAAGCACAGATCCTAACAGATCGTGGCCCTCGAATACGGACGTGATTACATGTGAATTATCTCGGAGATTTTAACGCACGAATGGGAAATACTACGAATTACAGTTTCCCTGTGGTCACTGTGGGGATTCGTCAAAGAGGTCAACAAGATGTGGAGAAGAAATCACATTTTACATTTTGACACGGTTTGACGTTTTCTATCGGCGACCATAATAATAGGCTGTAATCACATCTTTAACAGTTGCCTAACCACAGAAAGTTAGGATGGGCTTGGGAAATACTTATGTAGTTTAAAGGTTATTTAATGTCGTTATTTTCAAGTTTTAATATATCTGTATGATTTTAAACATTCAGCAGCATTAGTAAGGGAGCTAGACTCAAAACTGACCTTTGAATAACTTGCGTTTTAAGTTGCAAACAACATTTAAATTCTTCAAAAACTTTCAAAATTTGTTATTTTATTAATTGCAAAAAGATGTTGTATATAAATTTGTTGATCGATAATTTACGACTCTTTGTTCTGATTTTATTAAAAATTGCATTTCACAAAAATAACAATTTAAAAACTTCTCCCGTCTGGGCCCCGGGGTAGAATTGGCCCAGAGCATGGCTCTGCTAATCGTAAAAGGCGATTCAAGAGAAAAAGTCCCCCTCGCAAAACATCAGCTAGAAAGAGCGGAGGTATCTTACTCCCCAAAACTAGAGGCGAGCTCTGGCAATCGTCGTCGGGATTTGTCCCCTTCCTTGAGGGACCCCCGGCGACGATGACAATGACACAACAAACGATGACAAAGACGATGACGACCGCGACGTGAGAAAACCCCCTTCCTCCCCTTACCCGTGGCTGGTTCTGACCAGCATGGGCCCCTCCTCCCCCCCCCTCAGCCAGAGTGGTGCATTATGACCTAACGGTTGACGCGTCCTTAATCCAAATAAACAAAAACAAACAGACTTGAAAATACACAGAATATACTGACATTGTTATATTACAAAATGTCGTACGAGGGACGACGTGAGAAAATAGGGCGCTTCAACCGGTTAGGTCATATTGCGCCCGCATGTGATAATGAAAGTTGATGAGATGAGTTAATTGGTGTGTTTGATGATTTGATTGTTTTCTCAGTGTATATATTACAAAATAAAATGATGATGATAGGAGTAGCAAAACAAAAAGTTGTGTTTTTTGGGTTTATTTGGATTTAGGACGCGTCAACCGTTAGGTCGTAATGCACCACTCTAGCCTAAGGGGGAAGTGGGGAGGAGAAGCCCATGCTGGTCAGAACCAGCCACGGGGGAAGGGAGGCAGGGGGGTTTCTCACGTCGCGGTCGTCATCGTCTTTGTCATCGTTCGTTGTGTCATTGTCATCGTCGCGGAGGGTCGTCAAGGGAAGGGGGCAAGGTCCCCGACGACGATTGCCAGGCTCGCCTCTAGTTTGGGGAGGAAATACTCCGCTCTTATAGCTGATGTTTGCGAGGGGGACTTTTTCTCTTGAATTTGCCTTTTACGATTAGCAGAAAAAGTTGTTTAAAACTTAAATAATAGGGATTGATTCAGTGCTCTATAAACATAATATTGAGCAACATGTAACTTGAAATAATGGTGGTGATGTACTTATTTTATATAACCTTGGAAATTAGTTACAAGTGTGAAAATGTTCATTGTTTAAATGAACAAAACGACCAGACAAGCATAATCCAATATTCTAATCTCCCATATAATAATGAAACGCAACGTCTTACAACACACTAAGTAAATAACAATGTATGTTTAGTTTAACACCGCTGTTTAAAACCTCGTTGTTATTCAGAGTCATGTTGCGATCGTTCAATATACCCTCGAAAATAAATTTCGTTATAGAACCGCGTTAAAAGTAACCGCCGCTTAAATCTCCACACAACGAGCTTTATACCCACTCTGTATCAACACCTCCTCGACTCATTCAAGCTCACATCTTATACACGTCTATTACCTTGTCTGCTTGCAAAAGTACTAGAAACGACGTCGTGAAAAACAAGGGCGCTTCAACCGGTTCAGTCATATTGCGCAGCCTGTGGTGTAAGTTGTAAAATGTCGTTTGATTTGTTGGGGTTTTTAAT
>JAMZAV010014165.1:0-15063 GCA_024449915.1 Sweltsa coloradensis
AAAGCTTCGCCATGACTAATATCATTTAAAATACTTACATTTTGAGTGCATTTTTAAAATAAAGGGTTTTAAATTACATATGCTTTGGATGTGTAAAATTTTGCAGTCATGCTGAAACAGTTATCAAGGCAAATAAAGGACATAAAGGTCACGGGGTAAACATGGCTTTTTAAAAATTTATTTCTTATTATTCTACTTCATCAAGTTTTAAAAAATGAGGGGTCACAGACTATTTTTAAAACCATTTATAAAATTGTCATTACGAGGTTTATGTAACAGGTAATATGCCCAAATTTTAGGGGTCGCTAGTATATTTTTAGCACCATATTTTGTATAAAGTTTTTTGGGAAGTATTTAACGTAAAACCCAAAATTTAAAAACCAAGGGTGTACAATAAAAATTTTAAATCAAAAATGTTCAACGCCCAAAATTATAACCCAAATCCCCTTAATGGGAAATCCGCAATTCCCGTGGCCAGAATTTTAACCCTAATGTTCCCCCCTTTTTGGTAAAAAATTTAAAGTTTCTATCCCCAAAACCAAAGGGATTTTTTGATAAGAGAGAAGAAGGGGTGAACAAAAGTTTTTAAATTTAAAATTTTACAGTCCAGAGATATCGATTTAGAAGGTACAAAATTTTTTTTGTAAATACAGACATATGATAAAGGAGGTTAGTACAGCTGCCGAATAGTGTATACTAGGAAAACGCTTAAGTCCCCCCCGGGTTTTGGTGAGCGTTTTGGGTCATTGAGCCCCATGTGTTACGGGTTTTTCTGTTGTTCTGTGAAAAAAACATTTCTTAGGAAGATTTATTTTAATTAACTTAATTTTTTAATTGATCGAATTTTTAAAAAAAGAAAAAAATGTAAAAATTGCAATTTTCTTTAGAAATAATTTTTCGATGCGCTAAAATTTAACAGGAATATATAAGTTCATAAAATTAAGGTTCGTAAAAAAATCATTACAATCGGATAAAGCATGTGGGTGTTATAAGTCAAGAATTGTTTAAAAAAAAAAAAAACCCGTAAAATTACGTTTTTCATGAGAAAAAATTTTTCGATACGCTAAAATTTCACACCAATATCTTAATTTTTAAAATTGGGGGTTCTGTGAAAAATATTAAAATCGGATAAAGCATGTAGGTGTTTTAAGTCGAAGAAATGTTTTAAAAAAAAAAAAAAACGTAAAAATTGCGTTTTTAGAAAAAAAATTTCCCCGATTGCGCAAAAAAAGTGGGGCCCATTCCAAGTTCAGAATTTAAAAGGGGCTCCAAAAAATTTCATCGCAATGGAGTAGGGTTTTTAGGGGAATCGTTTTTAACAAACATAAAAAAAATTCAAAAAAAAAGAAAAGAAAAAAGAAAAAAAAAACTTTCCGGGATTTTTTTCTCCATGTATGAAAGGGAAACTTCGTTCCCTCGCTACGCTACCCAAAAATTAACCCGCGCGGATGTGTTGGGTCAAATACATGTTTTTCCCAAATGGAGTGCACATGGGGGGTCCGGGGCCCCCCGGTTTTTTTTTATTCTTACAGTGTGATTGGAGATTTTAACAGTTTTGAAAAATTTTAATAACATTTTTTTATTGTGGGTGGTTTAAAAAATATTTTATCCCCAGATTTATTACCTGTTATTTCCCAACCTCGGGATTGGCAGGGGTTTAAATTTTTATTTTTTAAAACTTTTTAAATTCAAACATATTTTTCAAAAGCCTAGCTTTTTTACTTTCTTTTTAGAACATTCTTTAGGGAAGGACAAATTTTAAAAATTTTTAAAAAAACTTTTTTTTATTTTTTTTTTTTAAACTTTAGGAAAGTGTAATTTTTGGTGGCAAGTATTTTTTGGGGGGGGAAAATTTGTTTTTTGTTCTATATTTTAATTTCGGGACGGGGGACAATGGGAGTAAATGGGACGTCCCGCTTTTTCGGGGCATTGCTCACCCAAGCCAAATCAATTTTTAAATTTTTAAAACATAAAAACTCCTATCCCTATTGTAAAGTAAGTTCAAAAACACCCAAAAGTAGTTTTGATTTTTACGCACTTATTTAAAAAATTTCAATAGTTTTCAATTTTTTTTTCTTTTAAAAACTAAAAATTTTAAAATTTCAAGAGGGACTGACTATAAACCAGATGAGCCCAAATTTATTTTTACATTTTAGAAAAAAAACCCAAAAAAGTGCCCGGTTGGAAGTTGACGGTGTGGTACTCACTGGGGGGTTTTTCGGAGATGTTTTGCTTGTGGTTGAACTCTAGGGGGGTCCCCTGGAAGTGCAAGCCGCAGTCTAACTGAGGGGTTTGGGCCCCTTCTTCTGGGACATGTGAGACGTTCCGGGTTGTCACAAACCGGGGCAGAGGACAAACTTGGGGGATGAAGCCGTCGAGAAGGTCTTGAAAGCATGATGACCTCGTGCGAGCCGTGCATGAAGCGGGGTTCTTTAATCGAAGGGTCTGCTCAAGCCCAAAATATTAGTGGGGTTTTAGAACAAGAGCAAACCCGTTGTTGACTAACTAATCCAAAACCATAAGATAACAAGGTAAGTAACAATTTGTTTAAAACATATATTGAAGTAATTCAAAAATACAACCCTTGGGTTTTGATGGTAGCAATTTAATGGTTACTAAAAATAATAGTGTGTAATTTCTAAATTTGGTTTTGGGCAAAGATTGATAGAGGTGGGTGCCTAATCATATTAGACCCTAGGTATATAGGCTAGATCAGGGGCGCCCAATCCGTGGGTAAAGAGGTGAAGCACCCCCCAGATTGTTTTTTTTTTTTTATTATTATTTTTATTTATTAATACAGAATTTGCATTCCAGAGAAATTTGATCCCCCCAAATATTTTGAATCTAAATAAAAATTCAAACCCAAAATAACACATTTTGAGCTGTCGTGGATTTCTTTTTGCAAAAACAAATCTACTCCCCCAACATACAATGGTTAGACTTCCTGTGAATGCTACAACAAAAGGGAATTAAAAAAATACAGTTTTATATATGCAATTCCATTCTTTTCGTAATACTTAAATCAACATCAGTGTCAATTGCCACACTTAATTGTAAAGAGCTGGGCGAGTGTGTCCTCACCCCACCACCCCCCGCGTTATATTTTGCTTGGTGCAGCCAATTGCCATCACCTATTGAATGCAATTTGAGATTTTTAACGAGTTTTATGCTATCGAAAGGAAAGTACCCGAAATTCCGAAATTTTCTCCGGCCTTTGGGCGATAAGAGAACTTACAGCTGAAACTTTCAAACCGACACTGATTTTTGCAAAATCACACTACCGTCCCCCTCCCCATAGATACTTGGATAGGTGTTTTCCGATTTATAATTGGATGACGTTGACGAAGATTCATTTCTACTATACTGAAGAAAAAAATCCGGAATGTTTTTTTTTCTTCTTTCCTTTCTTTTTACTGTTTGTATTTTTTGTGTTGTTCGTTAACACGATTCCGGCTAAAATCGATACTCCAATAACCAATTGCGATGAAATTTTCTGTAGGCCTTCGAAATCTCTGATTTTGAAGTGCCGGACGTTTTTGAGCCAATCGAAAAAATTATTTTCGTAATTTTAACGATTATACTTATAACACCTACCATTGCTTTATTCTATGGTAATGATTGTTTCACAGAACCGTAACTATATGAATTAATATATGCGTATGAAATTTGAGTGCAATCGAAAAATTATTTCTCTGAAAATCACACTTTTATGATTTTTTTTTGATTTTAAAAACATTTCTTCAACTTAGTTATAACACGTACATGTCTTTATCTGATTATAATGATTTTTTTCACAAGAACCTTAATTTATGAATGAAATATATTTCGTGTAAATTTGAGCGTAATCGAATTGATTTTTAAATAAGTTCTTCGACTTAAAACCCTTCATGCTTTATCCGTTGTATGATTTTTTCACAGAACAACAGAAAATTCTGTATAACCGATGGCAGTTTAAATGCAACCAATTACGCTCCATCCAACAACGCTCCTGAAAAAGCGTTTGCAAAGCCTTCCTAGTTATATGAAAGTCTTTGAGAAAAAATTTGATTTCCCATGAATCAGGAACCAGATCCGCTAACTGAATAGAAATGTAGCTTAATTCATGACAGTTTAAAAAGGATAATTTCCTTTCGAAGTGTCAATGAAATATTTTCAGCACCACCTCGGAATTTTTAGAAAACCCGGCGCCCCGGGGCTAGCTACGCAGTCTCCAATACCTCTGCACAGACGCTAGCATAGCAAATTGAAGAGTCAATTGTGCCATATTTCAAGATGGAATTTGGTGTTTTAATTTATGGCTTTTTGTGCAATAAAGTATTTTACTGGATTGTTTTATATGGGGTTACTTGTGCAGCATGGAAAATGACAACAGAAAAGAAACAATAAGAAGTTTTTGCATAAGGGAATTTAGTAAACATTTGAGTAGTTAACGGCTATTATGCTCACGCTGTCAACCTGGGCGGCAATCTTGAAAACTATTTGGGCTACAATCGCTCCCATTCACTTAACATGCAAACAGGTCTTTCAGAAGGTTCCACATTGTCATGAAGTAGATTATGACTGCGGATCCTAGCCACTGTAGATGAAGATAGATAGATTCTTGCTGGGCCAACAGCTTACCTTGAGAAGAGTTTTGGCGTCTGTGTAGAGTTGAAGGTCACATAAATATCTACTCAAATCACATTACATGATGACAAAATGTTTCCGCTTGAACACTTTTGTTCAACCCGTCCGGAGTTTGAAGAGTTACTGCCTAAATAAATGGCCACTACTTTATAAATATGTACAAGAGGCACTGTTGGCGGTGGAGGGGGAACTATGGAAGTGTCGCCAGGTAAGGTAGTTCTCTGTTTCCCCGCTGGACCTCCAGGTTAGCATAGGTTGAGGTTGGGAGGCTCACGGAGGCTTGGTGAGTTCATTTGGTGTGTCGATTCCCATTTCACTAGCTCTCCTTCAATGCTTTATGCCAGCTTTAATGACTGTTTCAACGCATTATAAGCATTGCCACCTAACTGCATTGAGGAGATCTCAGGACATGGGAATTGGCACACCAAAAGTCACCAGCTCCCGTGAGCTCCCTCGCTAACCTTGGAGTCCCAGGGGAAGCGGAGAACTTACCTGGCTGACCTTCCTAGTTCCCCTCTCCACCGCCAACAGTGCCTCTTGTACATATTTGTAAATAGGTAGCCATTTATTAAGTCAGTAACCTCTCTCAACTCCGATGGGTGGAACAAAGCTGTTTAAGCGGAAATCGTTTTTCGTATGTAATGTGATCTGTGTAATTATTAATGTGATCCTTCACTCTACACAGCTGCCAAACTTCTTTCAAGGTAAGCTGTTGGCTCTCCAGCCTCTATCAATCTTTTCCCCAACCAACACTCAACCAGCCTCTAGGCCCTATCAACCCAAGCCATAGTACATAGTGATTGTAAGTTGTTAAACACAGGGGGGGGGGGGAGATGACTAATTTGAAGAACATTAGTTGAAGAATGCTCTAAGGCCTACTGAATCCACCCCAAATTGTCTGCAAAGAATGGGCGGGCATGATGCAATTAAAAACTTGCCTACATAGTATCCTTGGCATTTTAGCACAACCACATAGCCTAGTAATTTTTTAGTAGGTACTTTAAAAAATTGTTGTCAGATTTTGGTAACCTTAAAACCTAAGTCCTTAGTCTTGTAGCTTGCCTAAAAAAAAACAAACCCACTTTAAATGTTTAGGAGCCATACTATCACTGACTGTTGTTTACCTTATGTTAAACCTAAATTTTATTTTAAGAAATTTTAGAATGAAAAAAATGAATTAAATCGGATCAATATTTAACATGGTAACGACCAATATGTGGGAATTGTATGTGACGTGATCGTCACCACCCGTTACGTAGCTGGTGGCTACAGAGCCTTTCGCTACCGATCAGACTCGAGTAAATGCGGCCGCTCACTGCCCCCCCATTCAACACCATCGGGCACAGGACGGGTCATTCGAAAAGTGTTTGTTCTATGTACAGGGTGTTAGGATTAGCTCCCTTCATTTTCGAGCCTTCATACACAGAAAGTGAACAGAGGAAAAATCTAAAGAAAAATAAAGAAAAAGAAGCCTGGATAAAACAGTTTAGTGGCAGGAAAGGTGATCTTAAATGGTGTAGTTGTAATGAATGTACATCAATGGATACCGACACAGAGTTTCTTATATTGTCACGAATCGGAAAAAATAAAAAATTTGCGTGCTAATTTCGATTGTATTACTATCCATGATGGGTTCGAGCATATTATTAACATTCATTCTCTCAAACACTGCTAGGCAACAGTTTTTGTTACTCTCCACGTGTAAAGAACAACGATATATCTAAAGAATTTCAAGTCGCATACGGGAGTACTGTGGACTCTTTGACTAAAAGTGATTCGACTTTAATGATTTCTTTATCATTGTAAGGATTAGAACAGTGTATACATTTGTAACACGATTTTAACCCACGGAATTATATGAAAACCACATTTCTGTATCATAAACCTGATTTTGATTTTGTTGTCCAATACATCCACATTTAAACACTCACACGTCACAAATTAATTATTTATAAAACTAAGAATTATTCAGTATGTTTGCCGTCTCTTTGTATGACTCATTTATCATGAACTTAAAAAACAACTTAGAACCTAAAAGAAGACAAAATCCACACTTCCAACTATGTTTGTTAACTGTAGTCACTGTAATTATTTATAAAACTAATAATTCTGTGGCTAGGTGTAAAAAGGGCCAATTTGATATTTTTGAACAAGAAACAACCCAAAAATTATTTGTTATTTTCATTTAATGGACAACTTTATTACTGTGGAACAACGGATATAAGTGATATTGATTATGTACATGTATCAAAATAATAAATTGAAACAAAAACTGCAAAAAAGTGTAAACTGGTCAATTTTGACCTTTTACATTGGCCCTTTTGAAAAAAAAATGGGAAAAAATGAAAAAAAATATGACATTGGCCCTTTGGTAAATTCCAGTTTGTTTGCTTATATCTTCTTCTTTCACAAAGTTTCCCACTTCTTTGAGTATCTTGTGTCAGCATTTGAAAAAGAAGCTTTAATTTAAATTTGCATTGTTAAATAATTGTTCAAAACTCATTTAAGATTAACCAACATGATACTTAAACTTCTGCAAAGCTCTTTTTAAACGTCTTCAACGTCCGACTTAGGCAAAACATCCTGTTCGTTCAGGTCTCCCTCCTACAGCCTTCAGTCATTTAGTCAAAGACCAATAATTGGTTCATATTCAATAATTCGATGGATCTTTCGTGTGAAATTTGTGAAGGGCGTGGACACCAAGAGGAGGTCTAGACTTGCATACAACAGGTACCTTGGTCAATTAGGTATTAATTAACCGGATATTTCAATGAATATGCCCTTTGAAGCAAGTCTACATTTAATAAGTCTAAGAACCATATTTCTAGATAGTTACCAGGAGTTCACAGGGTTAACTCAAAACAAAAAACGGCTATATTGGGTCGGTAAACAGCCCCTAGCTGTCACAACACTTGCACAACAACATCCTAACAAGCACCGCCAGCAATTGGTAAACAACATAACCTTACAAGCACCGCCAGCTATAGAAATGGACTCATTTTACCAATTTCTGAAAAAATAATAAAGGGCCAATGTCATCGTATCCCAGCATAGATCGGGAAAATAAAAAACTACCAAGGGCAAAAGTCAAACCCTATCTTCTACACTAGGCTAGCTAGGACATTGGCCATTATTGCATTCGAAAGCTGAGAGTTTTTACATTGTAAGCCATATCCTAACTCAAACAGCACTTTTCTGACATTGGCCCTTTTTGCACCTAGCCACAGAATTATTCGGTATGTTTGCCGTCTCTTTGTATGACACACGTATCACTAACTTTAAAAACTACTAGAACCTAAAAGAAGACAAAATCCACACTTCAACTATATAGGCATGTTTGTTAACTGAAGTCACTGAGCCATCCGTACTCTTCACATATCTCGACAAACCTTGTAGCCCTAATGCTATTCACTATCACATTAATTAAATTAGTACATAAAACACTTGTTGAGCTGTCACTGTGCTAGAACAAATCTGCAAACACTCCATCCACACAGAATGTCAACCCCTTACTAAATACAACACATGTTCTAACCGAGTGTCTACCCTCGCCCGGCCGGCTCGGTCAGCTCAGCAGGTCCCCATCCACCCGCGTCACATGCCCCCAGGCGCGCGTCAAAACAAACCGTTGTATAGGGTATAGGCCTCATCCAAGGTTGCCAAAATGTCCGGCATTCTTATTTTTTGTACACCTTCTTGTATTAAAAAAATACTTCATCCATTGTGATTTAATGCCTTTAACCATTGAGTTTAGAATATATATATATATATATGTATATTATTGTTATATATATTACATACATAGGCCTACATGCTGCAAAATTTATAATTTCTTAGAATTACAAAAAACTATACTGAGAAAAACATTAGGCATATTAATGCCATTTAATTTTTAATTATGTAATAACTTATCTTTGGTACAAAGTAAAAGGGATGACATCCAAACATTACCCGAGTTCTTTTACTCGAATCAATACTAAGAATCCGGAACAACACAAACAAAACCACAAATTCGTATCAATAACAACAGGTCAAAATTTGACCCTCACAAATTAAACTGTTGGGTAGCTTCCACGGCCAGGATATAATATAAATGCAGGCTAATGATGTTTAGTTGTTGATGTTCTAGCTAGACTATAATAGACAACCTGTCTACTAAGTACTATATTTTGTAGCTAAAATGATAATACCTAATACAGTATGTCTACAATTGAAATTCCTATTTCCTAACAGCACAACTTACAGGTAGCGGGTCTTCCGATGGCCTTGGCAACTTCTATCATGTTGACAATAACAGTTTGATGCAGTTTCCCTTCCCCTAAACCTTGGCCAGGATACGGGGCATCTTATAACAGTAGAACGCATCGCTGATGGAACGGTTTACGTTCACGCTCCCCTTCTTGAAGTTGCCGAGAAGACACGACCGGATGGCACGACAGCGAAATTATGATACGAAAAAAGGAAAGTCACGTTTCTCTGAACGGCTGTAACTTCCTATGGCTATTGGTCGAAAAGTTTGGTATCCTGTGGAGAGAAATGCATTTTAAGAGCTTTAAGTAACATAGCTATATCAAGTCCTTGCCTACCAAAACTCATAGGGTAGGTAGTTGAATGTAAACCAAGTGCATTCAAATAACTGAAATTTTAACCTAATCCAGGCCTACCATAGAGTAGGGCCTACCACAGATAAAAACATTGTGAATTAGTTTAATAATAGGTATCATATTCAGATAGCAATGCAACTGTTTGATAAATGAGGACCATTAATAAATATGCTATTAGAGACAACAAGATGTGACAATAGTTATATAAAAAATGCTATGTCTTATGATTGTGACCCACTATCTAAAATTCAGACCAGAGCCGCAACTGTATGCCCTTTAAAAAACATTGCAGGGTCAATCAAACTTACCTAGAACTGATAGGTCCTTTCCGCTTGTATGAAATCATACAAAAAAAATCACGTAGGCCGTACTACTAATCATTATTCAGTATTATTTGTAGAAACTTCAGAAAAATTGCCTAAATATTGAAAGAGAAACTATGGATTTAATTGTGTGGTTTTTGCACACAATTTATTTATTTTTTCAAAAAGGCAAAATAGTTAATAGTATATTATTATTATTTATTATTTATTCCTGTTGTTTTTTTATTATTATTTATTTGCCTTTGAATATGTCCAATACATGTGCAAAACAAAGACAGGAAGCCAGAACACATTTTGCATATGTAAGTTATAAATGGCGTATGTAAGCCCCGGGATAGTTACTGAAATATTGTATGGTTCTAGGCCTACTTCATAAAGTTGACATGCATATAACTTAACAATGCTAGGCTACATGAAGTATGAGCTAAAAGTTGTTGAATTAAGTATAAATACATACCCTACTATGGATTAACCTTACACTTAGGCCTACAGTCTGCACCCAACATTTTATTGTAAAAATTACAGCTTTACGTACGTTCATTGGTTTGTGTAGTTGAAGTCTGGGATAAGAGTGAATCCAATGTATGGCACCATTGAAGGGCATTTGCTATGATATAAATTTTGAAGAAAGTGCTCTGATAAACATAAAATTTGGAATTTGCCAGCCAATGGTAAGTTACCGTGGTTATATATTTATACACACACACACACACACACAACACAGCCACATCAAAAGCAACCATCCATACAACAATACTGGAAATACCAAATACTAAACATTAGGAAAATTTCTTGACAGTCACATTGTTTAAAGGGGTATTTAAGAGAGTATAGGACATGCGTTTTAGGCAAATTGCTGTTCGCTCGGCCAACTGACACCACAGGTGTCTGAAATTTTGAACATATGTCACAAATGTGGAATTATAGGGCTCTAGGCCTACAGTAACACATTTGTAAATTTTGTTTTAAAATAGTTTATAAAAATTAAATAAGTTTTCACGAATTTTGATTTTGCTAAAAACTCTCAAATTGACCATATTCGTGATTTTTTTCTGACTGATTAAGTCAAAATTTGGAAAATCTATGACCACAGGGCTGTCCATGTATGCTTTATTGACAACTTTGCAAAGTTTCATATACGTCGGATGCATCTTGGCCGAGCGAATAGCTATTTGCTAACAGCCAAATGTGTCCCATTCCCTCTTAACCGCTAAACTCAAAAAATATATTTCATTCAGGCTAGCTAGTTATGAATTTAGTAATAAACAGAAAAATTATTGGGTCCACCACTACCATTAACCCCCCCAAAAATTGTCAAACTTGGTGGTTTTCGAGCTAGGTCCCATCGGCAAAAATCTCCCATAAGAAATAACATGGGTACGATCTTTATGCCCCGTGAACTTGGAGGATTTTGATCCATAAAAATACTGGCCATTATGTACGTACTCTACAGCCTTTTCTGTAAATCCTCTATTATTTTGATTTGTAATTTGGGCAAGTGGTTAAAATAAATATGCTGATTACCAAGAAGGGGTGTGATTTTGGAATGCATATTTTTGCGTGTTTGAGTGTATATTTGTGCACAGTTTCAAAACACAATGTTATAAGGGCCATTTTAGATTGGTATGATCTAGTATCTATGTGAAACAAAAAAGAAGCAGGTTAAAGCCAATTTAAGAAATTTCCCAAAACGACCACTTTCGCTATTTTCTGGATCAAAAAAATTGAAAAATTTGTGTAAAATTACAGTTACAAGATATAACTTTTTAAACGGTCATTTTAATGTAGTAATAAGCTATAGATTATGTTTTTTTTTTTTTTTTTTTGTTTTTGGATTAAGGACGCGTCAACCGTTAGGTCATAATGCACCACTCTAACCTAAGGGGGGGGGGGGGGGGAGGGTCCCATGCTGGTCAGAACCAGCCATGGGTAAGGGGTGGAAGGGGGGTTTCTCACGTCGCGGTCGTCATCGTCTTTGTCATTGTTCGTTGTGTCATTGTCATCGTCGCCGGGGGGTCGTCAAGGGAAGGGGGCAAGGTCCCCGGCGATGATTGCCAGAGCTCGCCTCTAGTTTCGGGGAGTAAGATATTCCGCTCTTTCTAGCTGATGTTTGCGAGGTGGACTTTTTCTCTTGAATCGCCTTTTACGATTAGCAGAGCCATGCTCTGGGCCAAATTCTACCCCGGGCCCAGACGTTTTTTTGGGTTAATAGCCCCTTTAAGCAAAATTTTGAGCTGTTATTGAGGTTTTGTTTTGAGTTTATTATTTGATTAAAGAGCGCGTCAACCGCTGGGCCATTTTCGCCATTCTTCTAGCTCCCCCCAACGAGTATTTGCGAGACAACTGAACGTTTGTATATTCTCCGACTGATAACAACAAAGTTGGATATGATAAACTTTAGGAACATTTTTCTCAGCAAGTACTTTTAAGTAATTGGCCTAAATTTATGGGACATAATTGATAATATATTTTGTCATATGTGTTATAAATGAAATGACTTATTCTGGGCAATTATCTACCATCAGTAGTTTAAGTTACACAACATTTCAGGTCTATTATCATTTTTATGTGAGAATTTATGACATTTTTAAGTAAATACCTATAAATTTAAAGGCCCAGTCCACTCTTCAAACATCATTTCAATTTAAAAAAAGAATGTATGATATCATAGAGATCAGAAAAAAATGCAACAAAATCGACCAACAAGTTTTGAAGATATTCACGCGCCTAGTTAGCTGTACCCATCCTACGTCACTTGGCGTGAGTCCGCCCGCATACCGGTATAGGGTTGCAGACGGAGGCCAAGTGTTAGGTGATCTCTCGGGTAGTAAAGAGTTTCCTTCTACATCATTCCTTTACTAGTGTGTTCATTGTGTGTGTTTTACACATTTTATAACAATGGTGAAAACGTGTTGTGTCTACCGATGTAATAATGAGCGTAGTAATGAGCGTGGCATTTCGTTACATGTATGTTATTCCCAGTAAGACGCGATTTCCTTCTATACATAAACAGTGGCTTCACAAAATAAATCGAAATAGCTTTTTTCCGTCTAAGCAAACTTGTGTCTGCTCTAATCACTTTAAAGACGAAGATTTTGAACTTCCCTCCCAACTTAAAGTTGAACTATTAGGCACTAAATCGAAACAAACTCTAAAAGAACATTCAGTTCCATCTTTACATTTGAGTGGTAAGAGCAAACTATCGCCAAAACATAGAAAATCTACAAATATCTACAAAAACGAAGTGCTCAAGTTGCAATAATTAATGTAGCATTTTAAAAGTGTCATCAGCCTAGTGTGGTAAAAAAATCAAACAAAAACCCAAAGCGTAATGGCAACAATATAGTGTACTGGTATTCTTAGATGCATTGGATTGTTTGGAAATCGATCATCGTTACTGTGAAATAGAAGTGCAATGTGAAATGGGAGCAGAAACATATAGAAGTATTAGCAATTTTTTTCACTCCAATTCTGAAACTAAAACAGTTTACAACGACCCTTGTGACCCATCGTATAATCCGGACGATGACTGTGACAGCGGGATAAGTGTCAACAGTGACGCCTAGGACAGCGATGGAGATGATACTAGCAAGAGTGATACAAAGTTTTCAAATGTACCTATTCTTTGTATTTTGGCAATGCCTACTTAATTGTTTCACTTTGGCAAGTGTTGCAGAAAACCCGTTATCAATGTAACGCATGCCATCCAGGGTCCGATTTTAACTGTCACGACAACCTGTCTGGAAGGGCATAACAGCATATGGATGTCACAGTCCAAAGAAGGGCAAATACATGTGGGATCAGTGAATATTGTAGCATCGTTGTACACATGTGGTGTTAGTGGTTATTCATCTTTTCAACGCTTTGCACAAGCCCTCAGAATGAGCATCACAGGCCAAAACAGTTTTTATACAACTATTAAAAACTCATATTCGACCTGTGATTATTAAAACATGGCAAACACAAGGACAACGAGATTGAGAGCGAATTTAAAATTTGTCAAAGTTGTTTGTTTGTAAAAGATTAGCAGTGAAGGTGTTAAGTAAGGCTATAGTATATCCTACATGATAGGCCTACCTACTACTATAGGCTAGTGGTACCATTTAGGCTATAGCAGGCCTATACGCGTTTCCAAGCAAAGGGGTTGCTACCTGGTGGCGAAAAATGCAACTGTCCGATCAGTGATAGGCGGAGGAGCGCGCTATGTGCTTACCTGAAGAACACATTTCATTCCGTGTTTGTCACTTATAAATATGTACAATTACAGGTACATTGTCGTTGCTCTCCCAAAATGTTGTTAACTGATGATAATCAACAGCATGGGGGTGCACCAAAATGATAAAATCGCTCTGTAAAATGCGGGATTCGAGACCATGTCCACCAGAATAATATTACTATATTCAGACCTGCGCCCCATGCACCCATGAGACACCGAGGATGGCATTTGTATCCATATTACAATTCTCTAATTGTAATATCATAATAAATCATTGGTATTTATATGCTATATACAAAATATAGGCTAACAGGGTACGATAAATACTAAATATAATTCAAACCGTCAAGAATGTTCACAACTCATAGTAAACTCACACATACAGTATCGCTCGCTTCTTATGGCACTTTTAATTGAGATATACTTCTTTAGTTTTATTATGATAATTTAATATAAATAAAGTCATAATAATATTAACAAAACAATAACAAAAATAATTGGATGAGCGTAGCGAGCGAAGCGAAGATTCCATTTCACTACACTGGAGAAAAAAATCCGGAATGTTTTTTTTTCTTCTTTTTTTTTTTCTGTATTTTTGTGTGTCTGTTAACACGATTCCGGCTAAACCGATTCTCCAATTACGATTAAATTTAATGGAGGCCTTCGAAATCTCTAAACAAAGAACTGCCACGTTTTTGAGCGCAATCAAAAAATTATTTCTCATGAAAATCGCAATTTTACGATTTTTTTCGATTTTTTAAAAATTTCTTCAGCTTATAACACCTACATGCTTTGTCCGATTTTAATGATTTTTTCACAGAACCTTAATTTTATGAATTTATGTATTCGTGTGAAATTTGAGCGCAATCAAAAACTATTTCCCATGAAAATCTAAATTTTACGTTTTTTTTTTCTTTTTTAAAACAATTCTTTGACTTATAACTTATAAGACCTATATGCTTTATCCTATTGCAATGATTTTTTCACAGAACCTTAATTTTATGAATTTATATATTTGTGTAAAATTTGTGCGCAATCGAATAATTATTTCTTATGAAAATTTCAATATAACGATTTTTTTCTTTTTTTAAATTACAATTACTAAAAAAAATAAAATTTAGTTAGTTTCTTAATTATTTAATTAAAAAAAAATCTTCAACTTAGTAATGATTTTTTTATAGAACAACAGAAACCGCATAACACATGGCAGCTCTGCAATAACGCTATCAACACGCGGCGGACTTAAGCGTTTCCTAGTAATAATTGTATTCTTATGCACAGAACTCCTTTTCTA